>JAOTQR010056145.1:0-14235 GCA_025774065.1 Solanum ossicruentum | reverse complement strand
AAATGAGGAAATTCGGATTAGTATGTGTCTAGGTGCCCCTATCGGGCACTGGTCACGACCCTAGGTTGGGCCGTGACACTTATACACATCCAAAAAAAAATATTGTCTATGGCAGAAACCAAAACAAAAAAGAAGGATAGCATCTTAAAGGAGTGACTAAGGGGGAGGTAGGGAAAGGCCTGCCCCTAAGAGCTTAAGAAGGGAATCCACCCGCTGATTATGATCCACCTGCTGCTAAAGGAACCGATCCTTAAATCGGGCAACCTCAGCCTGAGAAGCACTGACTTGGTCCTAAAGTTCATCAATTCTAGCCTGAAGGCTAGCCCATGCAACACGAGGTTCACGAAGTTCCCGCATAAGCTGAGTAATGGCACCAGTGGTCCGAGGTGGAATAGGTGCAGCAGCAGCAATAACAGGAGGAGCAACCTGACACTCCAGGAAAGTGTGGCGATCAATCATATCCTTCGTGGTCAATGTCCTCCTAGCACTAAGAGAAACCTCGAAAGCTCGGAACACATGAGTGAGCAGGGTTCCATTGGCCAGTTGATAAGGGCCCTCAGTTGGATCAGCAATGCGATCCATATGATGTATAATCAGAGCAGGCCAGTCAACTAGCTCCTGAAGATCAATCGTATGTGCAATGCCTATGTCACAAAATGTGGCCTCATACCTACGCTCACCCCTCGGTAGGATCACTTTGTGCACCACCTCAAATGGGAGCTTGAAGAAAGGTGGCATCTCCGCATTATACACTCTGCGAGGGACATCAATAACCCTCCCCTCCGTGAACTTTGAAGTCAGCAAACACCCTGAGTCCTCCAACCAGGTGTACTCCGCCATCCCTACCATAGGAATATGTAAAATCTCCCCAATCTTAACCTTATCAAGCAAAATATCAATCCCACACACTTTTGAAGTAGCCATATCCCTAGCAACGAATCCCAGATTTATATAAAACTGAACCATCTTAGCCTCAAACATCGGTGTACTGGTAGCGCAAAACAAGTCAAGCCACCCCTGAATTGCCAGTTTATCACACAATTGCACAATCAGAGGATAATCTCACACTTTAGGGTGGATCACCTGGCCTCTAAGTAACATGCTTGACTCGAAATAAACCTCCTTGCCCACTTTATTAAAGTTTTCTATATGCTTTTTCCCATGGGTGGAGGCAGGGGGAATAGATGGAGAGGCAGGTGTAGAGGTGTCATCAGGGGAGGAAGGAACATAAACAGGTGAGGAAGGAGAAGTAGCAGCCATAGCTAGACGAACCTTTTTGTGGCTAAACGATAGAGTATGGGCATCGATCACGCGCTTTCTGCTCTTAGTGAGTGGACCATGAGGATGAGTAGCAGCAGGCTGGGGAGACACAAGCGAGGGAGATGGGCAACGAATGGTGGTTCGATGGACCCGAGCCAAGGGAATGTTATCCTCATAGTCAGTGGGCTTAGGTACAGATGGAGGTACCATGGAAGAGGGGGCGACTGAGGACTGTGGAGACCCAGGTGGAGGCGACATAACCCGGAGAGGGGGTATGTCTGTGAAGGACGATAAGGGTTCATCAATAAGTCGGCGAAGGGAAGGCTGAGGGTCAGGAACCGATAAGGGAATAGACGGCTGATAGGGTTTAGACAGCAAGGGGTGTGGCTGATAGGAGGCAAGTCTGGATACGATGAAGGAGAAAAGCGAGGGGGTTCATTTGTAATGGCTGGTGGTGTGGATGGTGGTGGGGAGAGATTATGGATGGAGGGTGATGAGTATAGTTCCTCTTGAGAAAGGTTTTAAAGCAGTGAGGGGGCAGTGGCGTTGGAGTCGGTGTCGGAGTAATCTACTAGGGACACAATAGTTTTGAATTTCTTGTGGAGAGGATTTAGCGACTTTGGAGATAGGGTTTTTGTGAGGAGTATGTGAGCGCATGGTTGATATGAGGGTTTTCTTGAAAGTTGGAGCAAACACTGGGATTGGATTGAAAAGACGTGTACTAACACTGCAACTGGCGCGACTCTTGGGATCCCAAGGAATGGTGATCATTGCCCATTTTGAAGATGTAGCCCCTCCCACCAATTTGAGAACCAGATAGATGGAACTAGGTAGAAGCCACAGATAACCTTTTATTAGATATGCATTCAGTAAACTTGTGAAAGTGATAGAGTGGATGCATACCTGATACATCAGCATGCGTAGACCAGTTCCCCCTGACTTGATGCCTCACTCCTAGCAATAGACACTAAGGGTAATATCATTAGCTCTGTAACGATCCGGCTCCAACACTGTGAAGTATTATCCGCTTTTCCCGCACACAGCCCAGGTGCACGATTTTGTCCCCTTGGGGAAAGCCCCAAAAGGCGCCTCGCAGGTTAAGCTACCGGTCCCTCACTAAATAGCCCAGGACTCTCTCTCTCTTTGTCGATGTGGGAGTTCTAGCAAGCCAGCAAGCCAGCCGTCTGCACACAGCCCAGACCCTGCGCATTACTGCACTCACCCCCCGTAGGGACTCAGCGTCCTCGCTGAGTTTAGCCCCCACCATCGTACTAGGCGAGAGTCAGCTCTGATACCATCTGTAATGACCCGGCACCAACACTGTGAAGTATTATCCGCTCTGCCTGCACACAGCCCAGGCGCACGGTTTTGTCCCCTTGGGGAAAGCCCTAAAAGGTGCCTCGCAGGTTAAGCTACCGGTTCCTCGCTAAATAGCCCAGGACTACTTCTCTCTTTTCCGATGTGGGAGTTCTAGCAAGACAGCAAGCCAGGCGTCCGCACACAACCCAGACCCTGCGCATTACTGCACTAAAAATATATGTTGCAGGTGGTGTTCAACCGACAACCTGCAACTTAGAAAATCAAACAGTAACCACTAAGCCAAGCTTATTCAAGTTAGAAAGCCTGCAAGCTTATTCAAGTTAGATTGATTGTACAGTGTTCAAAGATCAAGTTGAGAGTCAAGGGGAGAGAAATTATCAAGTTGAAACTCCCTGATTAACCCTAAGTGGAGGCAATTCTGCTCAAAATGCTCCCTGCTCAGGGCTTCGGTGAAGATGTAACAACCTGGTCCTTTATTTTGCAGAAACCATTTCAATAAGTCCTTTCTCCATATTGTCCCTTAAGAAATTGTGCCTCACATCGATATGTTTGTTGCGCTTGTGCTGAACTGGATTCTTAGTTATGTTCACAGCACTGGTGTTATCACACATGATAGGAATGCATTCCACTAGAATTCCAAAATCAGAAAGCTGTTGTTTGATCCATAGGAGTTGAGCACAGCCGGAGGAAGCAACAACATATTCAACTTCTGTCGTTGACAAGGCAACTGAGTTCTGTTTCTTAGTGGCCCATGATACTAGACAAGATCCCAAGAAATGTGCATTCCTGAGGTGTTTTTTCTATCCACAGAGTAGCCTGTATTGTCAGTATCAGTAAATCCGACAAGATCAAATGAGAAGTCGGTTGGGTACCATAGTCCGTGGATCCTTTAAGGTAGTGGAGAATTCATTTGACAGCCTTGAGATACGATTCCTTGGGTTTAGTCTGAAATCGAGTGTATATTCCCACACTAGAAACTATATCTGGTCTGCTAGCAGTCAGGTATAAAGTGACCCAATTATCCCTCTGTACTTGGTCTCATCAACATCCACGCCTGCTTCATCCTTATCAAGACTTGTAGTTGTGACCATGGGAGTATCACTTGCTTTGGCATCCTTCATTTCGAACTCAGTGGGAAGCTCCATTATGTATTTTTGCTGATGAATACTAGTGCTCGTCGATCCCTGATGTATTTGGTGCCCTAAGAAGAAAGTAAGTTCTCTTATCATACTCATCTCAAACTCACTCCCCATGAGTTTTGCAAATTCTCCACCTAGGGAAGCTTCAGTTCCACCAAAGATGATGTCGTCCACATAGACCTGCACAATAAGTACATGAGCACCCCTTTTCTTCAAAAATAGGGTTTTATCAATTGTTCCTCTTGAATACCCATGATTCAGCAGAAAGATGGACAACCAGTCATACCATGCTCTAGGAGCCTATTTTAGTCCGCAAAGAGCTTTGTCCAGTTTATACACATGGTTAGGATGCTCATAGTTTTTGAAGCCATAAGGTTGTTTGACATACACTTCATCCTGTAAATACCCATTTAGGAATGCGCTCTTAACGTTCATCTAATATAGTTTAAATTCCATATGAGCAGAAAAGGCTATGAGCATACGAATGGCTTCGATGTGAGCAACTGGAGCAAAAGTCTCATCATAGTCAATACCCTCCTCTTGATTATACCCTTACACCACCAATCTGGCTTTATTCCTTGTGACAATTCCTTGTTCATTCAGCTTATTCCTGAAGACCCATTTCGTGCCGATGATGGTTCGATGTTCAGGAGGTGGAACCAGGTGTCACACCTTGCTTCGCTCAAACTATAAGAGTTTTTCTTGCATGGTAGAAATCCATTCTTCATCCTGCAAGGCTTCTTTCACGTTCTTATGTTCAACCAGGGACACATATACAGAGTAGGCACACATTTTTCTGAGCTTTGATCTAGTAGAAATGCCTGAACCCAGGGGTGTCAACAAGTTCTTAAGAGGGTGAGAGCACTTGTGCTTCCAATTGCTGCTTGCTTCCTCAAGTACAGGATTATTAGCTATAGCATTCAGGGGACTAGTTTCAGCAGCTGGTGTTGTTCCTTGAGAGCCATTTTCAGTGTGAGGCACGTCTGGGTTGGGTGCTTCACTCTCTCTATTTCTTTGATCTGGTAGACTTGGTCTACTTCCCTATTCCCTATCGTCCTTATCATCTAACTCCTTTCAGGTTAGAGCTTCTGCTTCCTTTTGTACCTGTTCCTGCAAAACTTTCTCGGCCCCTAGATTGACCTCATCAAATATTACATGTGCACTTTCCACCACATATCTGGTTCTTTTGTTATATACTTTATAACCTTTGCTATGAGAAGCGTACCTAATGAAAATTCCCTCATTACTTTTAGTATCATATTTACCAAGGGCATCCTTTCCATTGTTGTGTACATAGCATACACAGCCAAAAGAGCGAAGATGGGCCAGGTTTGATTTTTTGCCTTTAAGTAGCTCATAGGGAGTTTTGTTTAGAATGAGACTGATCATACATCTGTTGATGAGATAGCAGGCGGTGTTCATGGACTCAGCCCAGAAACTTTGTGGAAGGTCAGTGGCTATCAGCATGGTTCTAGCCATATCTTCTAGCATTTTATTCTTTCTTTCCACAACCCCATTTTGTTGAGGGGTTTTAAGGGCTGAGAAGTTGTGAATTATCCCATTTTCAGCACAGAAGGTAAGGAACTTTGAGTTCTCAAATTCTGTACCATGGTCTAATCTCAAACTCATTAGATGATTGTCTAAATTCTTTTGAACCATATTAGCATAGGCAGAGAATACATCAATTGATTTTAGGAAGAAGGTCCAGGTGAAATGTGAAAAGTCATCTACAAGGACAAAGGCATACCTGTTTCCATCTCTGCTCAGAACTTTCATGGGCCCGGACAGATCCATATGAACCAATTCTAGGGGTTTTTTGGTACTGACCAACCCAACTGGTTGAAAGCTGCTTCTGACATGTTTCCCTTGAGCGTATGCTCCGCAGACTTGATATTCGCTGATCTTTCCTTCAGGTAGTCCAAGGACCAGTTCCTTCAGGATCAATATTTTGATAGTAGAGAAACTGGCATGACCTAGTCTCTTATGCCACAGTGATAAGGCATCACTTATGGCACTTAAGCACTTCAGCTCAGGTTGATTCAGTCCGTTGATATCGTCCTTGTATATATTTTTGTGTCTCTTCCCCCTGAGTATGAGCCTTTTAGATACAACATTTGTCACTTTACAGTGCGATGTTGTGAATAGCATATCATTTCCTTTATCGCACATTTGGGAGACACTCAGTAGATTGTGTTTCAATCCCTCAACATTGTACATATTTTCAATTCATTGAGACATGGACAATCTCACCTTTCCAATTCCCTTGATTTCACCTTGCTTTCCATTATCAAAAAGCCAACATTCCTGCCTTCATAGTCACTTAGTAGAAGGAAGTTTCATTTGTGGCCTGTTATGTTCCTAGAGCATGCATTGTCTAAGTACCATTGCTTCCGCTTTCCTTCTCCTGTTACCTACACAATTAGCAGTGGTGAGATTTGGGCACCCAGATCCACTTGGGTCCCTTTTGATTGTAAAAAGGGTGAATCAGGTACCATTTTACCTAAGGAGGGAGATCCCTCTGAGTCCTTTTGACCCTATTGTCCCTGAAAGTCCTGAAGTTAGGCCTATCGACATAGTTAGACTAGTAAGGCATTGGAGCATGTCTTCTACCGACCTATTCTTGTCAGTTCTTCAGGGGTACCTTCTTTCGAACCTATTCCAGTTGATTCTAGGGGAATAATTCCTTTCTGACCTATTTATAGTGTTCCTGCAAGAATACCTCCTTCTAATTCCCTTTCCCCGATTTATATTTATATAGGACATGTTGCTATCGAAGGCCTTAGAGTTTTTGCGGCAGGTATCCGTGAGATGTCCAGTCATACCACACAGAGTGCATAGAGTTGCACTGTCTATTGTATGAGTCTTAGGTTATTTGATTTTAAACCATATTCCAAACTTAGTGGTTGAATGGCCTTGCTGCATTCGTCAATCATAGCAGAAGACTTGGTCCACTTCTAATTTGGCTTTGATGTGTTCTAGGTCTTTCTGTAGGGCTTCATTCTTATTGGTCATACTACCCGGTTCATCCCGTAGCCTTTTAACCTGTTTCTCAAGGTCTACCTGAGACTGACTCATGACGTTTTTCTCTTTCCTAGAGGACTTGAGACTGTCAATCTCCAACTGTAGTCTTTGATTGATGTTCTCAAGGTCTACATTTTTAGTCCTCAGCTGCGCATAGTCTTCTAGAAGAAGACTATTAGAGTCACAAACGATCAGATAGGCTTCAATTAGAACCTGTGACAGGGACTCAAGCTTTTTCTTGGAATATGTATGAATATTAGCTTTAGCTTGTTCAAAACTTACCTTGTTAGCCAGTAAAGCATTGTTTGGATCATGAGAACCTGCTCTAGCCATCAGCGCCAGATTCTCCTGTTTAAGTTTAGCTTCATCAGCCTTGATTGCAGCCTCTTCTGTTATTAGTTCCTTGCTGACTTCGTCATCAGATTCGTCCATGGTGATGAGAGTGAGGAAGTCATATTTTTCAGGTTCCTCAACGTCATTGAGAGATTGATTCTCTAGGGTCTCACTGTGTGATTCTTCACCTGGATTACCATCTAATACTGCTAACGCTCTCTTCACTGAGAGATCTGCCTCCTGACTCGTCATCCTTCTGTCTTTTCAAACATAAGGTTCAGCCTTGGTTTCTTTGGGCTTCTCTGGGTTGTTCTTTTTGTACTCAAGTGCCCAGAGTGGACAAAACTTGATGAACTGGTCGAGGCTACCACACTTGTGGCATAATTGTTCCCTTAGATCTTTCTCAGTTATTCGTTGAGTCGTCCTTCTTTGTCTAGTGTTTCCTCTTCTTAGCACCTGCTGGAACTTCTTGGTGATCAAGGCTATGTTTTCTTCTTCGTAGTCCTCCCTTTCAGCAGCTTTCAGAGCCAGGTTCTTGTCAATCCTCTTATTATTGAGATCCTTCTCCTGATTCTTCTTGAACTTGTAAGTGACCAGAGTTCCCAACAGCTGATCCATAGTCATGGTGTCTAGATCCTTGGCTTTGATGATAGCTTCAACCTTGCTTTCCCAGGATTCAGGTAACACACTTAGCAACTTTCGGATGACCTTCCCAGTAGGGATGACTTCTCCCAAGGAGTAGATTTCATTGACAATAGTGGAGAACCTGGTTTCCATCGCATGTATAGTCTCGCCTTCATACATTCTGGACAGCTCATACTGTCAATTGAGATTATCAATATTAGCCTTCTTCACCTGAGAGGTACCCTCATGAGCAATTTTCAGAGTATCCCAGATCTGCTTAGCATCTTGGCATAACGATATCCTATTATATTCATTTGGACCGATACCACACAACAAGATCTTCTTCGCCTTAGCATTGTTCTGAATGGAAATCTTGTCAGCATCACTCCATTCACTGCGTTTCTTGGGTACCCTTGGAGCACCCTCAGTAGAGGCGTTCTTCATTGGAACAGTTGGTCCATTGAGCAACACATTCCAGAGATCAGGATGTTCACCCTCAATATGATTCATCATTCTAGTTTTCCACCACCCATAGTATTGTCCGTCGAACAGCGATGGTCTGGATTGAGAAGCTCCTTCTTATGCTGTAGGTGGGGCTGCCATTATCTTTTCAAGGTAGTTAACCTTGTTTCGTGAAGTCCTACTCTGCTACCAATTGAAAGAGTTAGTGCCCCTAACCTTCTGGTGAACCTGGTTCACTAAACAGATATGCAAGTTTGCTAAAGTAGTAATGAGAAGCAAACAACTTATAGTGGAAAAACTCCTTGCTCAAGGGAGAAACAACCACTAGGATTTCAACAACTTCACTAACTTCAAACGAGCAACGTTCAACTTATACCACTTGCAACAAACTCAACTCTTGAGAGTTAAACCCACTCTCAATCACAACTCACGAAAAGGAAAAATAGCTCCTTACAATATTTGTCACTAAACAAAGATCCTAAGAAGATTGTCAAACAGACTTGAATAACCAAAAAAACCTAACTCTAGATCTTGCTTGAATGCTCTCGCCAAGTGCCCTTGCTCTTGCTTGAAAGTGATTGCCGAAATCAGATTGCAAAAGTTGAGTCTTTTAGGGTTAATGAATGTATTTATATTGCACCCTAAAGACTTTCCGAGTAGGACTCCTTTCTTGAGATGGGCACGTCATTCTTTTCCATAAAAGAGTCCTTTTCCAAAGTTGCTTCCTTCTTCGTATCCCATATTTATTTTGTTTACATAAATAAGGCTTCAACTTCAACTCAGATTCAGCTTAGCTCCACTGGTGCACAGACGCCAGACCTGGTTCCTCCAAACTGTTGCTGGCTTGTATTTGCCATCATCAAAATAGTATGGTCATACTTGCACAAATCCTAACAAGAAGTTTTTTGCCCTATTCAAATAATAATAATATAAGAAAAGTTCTTAAATAAACAAACCCCCCCCCCCAAATGAAAAAAAAAAGGTTTAAAAACCATCCACAAGGTAGGCAAAACTTTTCAAAAATAAAATGATAAAAAATACTTTCAAAATAATAATCAATTTCCTTCATATAACAAACATGCTTTCAAATTCGCAATGAAAACAAGTATAGCCAAATTTAAAACTAATTGAAACACTAATATATATGAACTCCTACTCCTTAAAAAAAGGGGCCTAAATATTAAACTAATTATTAACTGTAACACAAAAAACTTTGAAGTGGAAAAAAAATAAAAAACTTCTTCTAAAGAAAAGTGACAACGTAAGAAACTTGGAAAAATTGAAACTAAAACCAATAGAGTCCTATAAACGAAATTTACTATATTAGTTACGTGAAAATTTTTGAAACGAAAAAATAAATAGACTCCTATGGAACTTATATTTGCTAATAATTAATGAATTTAGAACTTCAATTAGTTTCAAATTTATAAATAATTCTTTATGAAAAACGTGAATCACATTCACATGAAATTCGAAATTCGTAAAGTATCATGCAGTTTTTAGAAAAAAATCATCTTTTTATCATTTTCTTTAATTATTATATTATTATAATAATATTAATTATATTAAATGAAAAAGATTTTCTTCATATGATAATTTTCCTACACAAACAATTCTTTTTCAACTGAAGTAAATTTGATCCAGAAAGAAAATAATTTTTTAAAAAAAACATTCAAGTAATAATAATATTAAAAAAGTTTTTAGAAAAATCCAAAGAAGTCCCAAAAAAAAGGTTTAAAAACTATCAAAAAAAGGACAAAAACTTTCAAAATTAGACTTGATCCAAAAAGAAAATATCAAAAAAACTTTCAAAATAATAAGTCCCAAAACAAAAACAAATAAAAAGGAAAAAGGAAAAAAAAGGTCTAAATTTGTCCAAAAAATTAGGCCAAAAAAAATTCAAAAAATGCGTAAAAAAAGATCAAATTTAGGATTGAAATAAGCTAATACATAAAATATAAAGTTCTACGATCCAATACTAATTCCAATTAGACAATAACACTAAGACACATGTTATCTATATAAGGAGTAAATTTATATTCACGTCAAAGCAACACGCTTATACACCAATGAATTTAGAGGTAATAATATTTTTCTCTCTCTTTCATAATATTGTGTCATCCCATAATTTATACGTATATTGGTTGATAATTATTTGCATCTTTATTGGCTTCAATTTTTGTTCATATGTATGGAAAGGATATATGTGTTTATTTAAAAATTGAAGAAACTCTCAGATATCACTCTATTTTTCTATTGGATTGTAATAGAAAATGTGAACGTATTAATTATAATTCATATCAAGGTAGATAGGACGTGGATATGAATTTAAAGCTTGATGATAAATTAAAGTATTCTTTCCTTATCAACATGAATTGTGATGTTGTGGTGATACTGGTCCCTTATTAACCAGAGGTCTCGGGTTCAAGACTTGTGTATGGAGAAAATTCTGTTGGGAGCTCTACCCCCATATGGATCATATAGTGTGTGATTCAAATTTAGTCATAACTCTAATGCTGATATCAGACATAAAATGAGAAAAAGGAGATATATATAGTGAGAAGTACATTAAATAATTTTGTCATTAAATAAAATGAAGTTGATTTGCATCCCACGATAGAAATAGAATAATGATGTTTTTTATAAAATTGATTATATGAGTTAGTAATATTTACGTAATTATTTATAGTTGTATGCTCAATGATATAAGTTATACACATAATAATTTATTTATTTTTATACACATTTTATTAGTTGACATCATATACACGTGTAAAGCACGTACACTAAACTAGTTAAAATAAAATATTAAGTGCATATGTTAACTGGTATAATTGTAGTAGAATGGTTATTAGTTCTTGTAACTTGTATGACCATTAATTCTTGTAACTCTTAATCTCTTATAGTCATTAGTTTCTTGAAACTTATATGACCATTAGAGTCTTGTAGCTTATACAACCACTAAGCCATGTTCTACATCATTATTCCTTGTAACTCATGTAACCTCCAAGGCATAATTCCTTCATTTATTCACTTATGTTATTATCCACTTCATTCTTATTCAAGACAAGTAAGAATTCCTCACCTATAAATAGTAGTGATCTGTCTTTGTTTGTGAGAAGAAGCAATATGGAGAGAAAAATGTTAAGTGTGGACAAATGTTGTAGTGTATAACGAAGTTAGTGTGGTGAAAGAGAGAGTTTATACAAAGTAAAAAATTATAAGTCTTCAACTATATTATATCATCATATATTACTAAAAGTGGGAATAAAAAAGTTGAAAGTTGAAATACCATAATTCCTCTACAAAGTTAAGTTACTACAACAATGCCATTAAAAAAGGTTTTTTCTTAATAAACTCTAAAAATTGAATTAATAAAACCAAAAGACGTAATTCCTAGCTCATTAAACAATAGTGTAATGTCAAATCAATTAGAAACTTTTTCGCTTCATTGGGCATTTCTCCATTTTCGAGTCACAACAAATTTTTACGACACTGAATAACTTTTAAAAGAGCAAGTTATATTTTGTTGGAATTTGTTCTTTGAAATAATTTAATAATTTTGAAAATGAAAAAAAATATATTTAAAGTATGAAAATTGATTGGATATGGAGGGTGATAAGAAAACACAGAAACAAGAAAGAGGAAAGAGATAGAAAGGACACAAGAATGGAAAGAAGAAAAAGGGTTTATTTTATTTCATTCTTTATTTGTAATCTTTTTCAATTGATTTAAAACAAGAGAAGACTATAAAATCAGTCAATTTTATTTTGTAAATGAAACTGAAGAATATATTAATACTAACATGTACACACCCTAATACTAATAAATCAAAAATTATTGATTCTTTATGTAACATTTCGTGAAATTACTGAAATACTCCTAGAATATAATCGTGCGCATAACACGCTTTCCAAACTCGGATGAAAAATCCGAGATTGAATTTGCATCAAACGAAAAATTGGGTGAAAAAGTGATTTCGATCCAATTTTAGAGCAACCGGATCAAAAAATAATTTTTCGATCCGAAAATCAAAACAGTGAAGGTGTAAGTTGGGGGCCTATACAACGTGGACCTGTCGCGGCCCACACTTATGTTTTTTTTCAATTTTTTCGGCGAGAATTGAAAAAATCGATCAAAAAGCGATTTGAGACAAAATTACATATAAAATGCATTTGATGAATACAATTTATGTGTATTTTTATAAAAAAAAAATAGTTTTTCAGGATATTTTGAGTTTTCAGTCAAAAATTGTATTTGTGGGTACCCAGTTCGCGTCGCCGACTCGGTATTCCGAAGTTGAAACTTTTCCTTTTCTTTTAAGGGGCATTCTAGACTTTTTTTCCATCCCTTCTAGACTTGATCTATTACCAATACAAGTCGTTTTTAGCCTAAAAGAGTTATAAAAATCTATTCTAAAGTTCCTTACGCAAAAACTAAGAAGAAACCTTCAGTGAAGAAGAGGAGAAAGAGCAAGGGCTCAAAGGTTGGGGCTAATTTCTTGAGAAATTGAGTGTCAAACTCCATACTAGGTATGTAAGGTTGTCCACAATATGGGATTGTCCTCCCATGTGCCCCTTTAATTATAGAGAATAAATAGTTGAAGGTGATGGGTTCGGTCTGCATAACTTTCTGAATGTGTGTACTGAAACTATTTTACTACATCTATATTTCTTGAAGTGATGATCATCATAACTTAATTACTTGCTTAAATGATTTAAATTACGTTATCTATTTGATTATATATATTCTACATAATTTCTTGGTTAAAGAGTATAAGAATGGAACTAGGGGTGAATATTTTGAGTCTTGATCGCATGGGTGTGACTGCTTGTTGTGGTCCGGGCCTTGAATTGAATGTGTTAAGGGTTGATGTTGATGAAATTGATACCCTCAAAACCTAAAAAGGGTTGAATGTAATCTTAGCGGGATATTCCTAATTCCTTGACTTGATGAATGATGAAATGGACAAATGTCCTAGTACAAAAGAGATTAAATGATGACAAAACTTGATGTTAATGATTATGAGCATATTGAGTCTATGGAGAAGTATCAAATACCGAAATGAATAAGAATGAGACCCACTCGTACTCATAACTACATGACAAACGTAGGTGAGGATTGAACCGTGAGAAAGCGGATGCTTTCTCAGTCCCACAAAAGGACTTAATGTTATTTCTACTCTGGATCCAATAATGCACGCCTCTACCTTGACAAGGTGTTGGGCAGATGTGGCAACGACATCGGTTCGTTGTATCATTACTGGCTCATAAGTGATGGTTGTAGGTCCGAGAAACTCCCATATAGGTTCCCTCTTGATAGTACTCAAATGTTGATATAATGGCATGAGTCTTGACTGATGTTAAATGTGATAGTATCTATTCCTTGTTCTGAGATGAGATGAATACTTGATGAGCTAATATTTCCATGTTATCCTATTTATTTCGCTTACTTTTAGTCCATTTACATACTGTATATTCTACGTATTGATGCCACTTCTGACGCTGCATCGTTTAATGATGCAGATTCAGTAAACAAAGAATTTCAGTGGGCAAATCGCTGAGGTCCAAACTTCCAGCTCCAGAGGATCTCAATGAAGCATTAGATTACTATAGAGGAATATTAGGACCCAATTTTTATATTTATGTGTCAATTTATATTTCTTGATATTTTCTTACTTATTGATCTTCTATTATATCATGCCATCACATAGAAAAATAGAAAAGAATGGATCAATAGTATTAAATTTGCAATACAATCGGCTAGAACTTCAATATGATATTACCAAACGTTAGACCCCGTAAATTGCTAATTGGAGGTCAATTACTTATTCGGAAAATTATTGGGATTGAGGTACATTTTAAATTTAATTAACTTAAGGTGCGGGAGTGTGGAATCAAGTGAATTTGGCGGATAAAAATTAAAGTGAAGTCGAAAGTCCTTAATTGAATTTAAAATAAAAAAGTTTGGGACCTAAGTGGTCAATGGGCAAATGAGAAGCCCTTATGTTGCAATTTTAAAAAGATATACTTCTATATATAGACCCTCTCTTATTTCATTTCTTGGTCTTTCACTT
>JAOTQR010056125.1:2601-14236 GCA_025774065.1 Solanum ossicruentum | reverse complement strand
AGACATGAAAAATTGGATGAACCATTGAAAGCTCTTGGGGTAGCTCTAGTTTATATGCAACCTGCCCGAACTTCTTAATAATTTTATATGGCCCTATATAATGTGGGATTAGTTTTCCTTTCTTACGAAATCTCATAACCCCTTTCATTGGAGACACCTTTAAAAATACCTAATCCCCTACTAAGAATTCCAGTCCTCTCCTCCTAGCATCTGCATATGATTTGTGACAACTTTAGGCTGTTTCTTAGGCGTTGCTATATTACCTTAACATTTTCCATGGATTGTTGTAGTAGATCTGGCCCAAGCAAGGTGATTTCACCCACTTCAAACCATCCAATTGGCGATCTACATTTCCTCCCATACAAAGCTTCATAAGGTGCCATCTTGATATTTGTGTGGCAGCTATTATTATAGGCAAATTCAATAAGTGGAAAATGGTCCACCCACCTACCTTTAAAGTCTAATGCACAAGCTCTCAACATATCTTCAAGTGTCTAAATGGTGCATTCTGCTTGACCATCTATCTTAGGGTGGAAAGCTGTACTCAAATGCACTTGTGTCCCTAAACTCCTTTGGAAGGTTTTCCAAAACTTTGTAGTGAATTGAGCTCCTCGGTGAGATATAATGGAGACTGGAACTCCATGTAGCCTGACTATCTCTTTAAGGTATAGCTTGGCATACTCTTCAGCTATATAATCACTCCTAACTGGAAAAAAGTGTGCTGACTTTGTGAGTCTATCAACTATTACTCATATGGAGTCAAACTTCTGAAATGAGCGAGGCAAACCGGTAACAAAATCCATGTTGACCATATCCCACTTCCATGTTGGAATCTCTATACATTGCATATAACCTCCTAGTTTTTGGTATTCTACTTTCACTTGTTGGCAATTTGGACATTGAGCCACAAATTCTGCAAGGTCCTTTTTCATGCCTCCCCATCAAAACATTTCTTCAGGTCATGGTATATCTTAGTTGATCCTGGATGGATGGAATAACGGGAATGATGGGCTTCTTGCATTATCCTCTTTCTTAATCCATTAATACCAGGCATACATAATCTATTTTGGCAGTAAATTACTCCATTTTATGTAAGGTCAAAGCCCTTTATCGTATCCTGACTCACCTTTGCTTTAAGCTATCGTAGAATAGGATCCTCGAACTGTTTTTCTTTCACCTCCATTACCAATGAAGACTCTATAGCATTAGGCACAATAACCCCTTCCTTTGGAGTTTCAAGAAGGCGTCTCACTTCTTTCTTTCATTCAAAACCGTGCATGAGACTTTCATCTCACACGGCTCCCCCAAACTGTCTAACTGACTAGATCCTTAGCCACTCCTTGACTTATCGCAGCTTGATAACCAATATTTATGATTGCCTTACGACTTAGAGAATCAGCTACCACATTTGCCTTCTCTAGATGGTATATTATATTAACATCATAATCCTTTATTAGCTCTAGTCATCTCCGCTGTCTTAAGTTCAGGTCTTTCTGCTTAAAGATGTATTGTAAACTCTTATGGTCAATATATATGTCAACGTGAACCCCATACAAATAGTGGCGCCATATTTTCAGAGCAAACACAACCGTTGCTAGCTCAAGATCATGAGTTGGGTAGTTTTTCTCATGTGGTTGTAGCTGTCTAGATGCATAAGCAATTACCCTACCATTCTGTGTCAGTACACACCCTAAGCCAACTCCTGAAGCATCGCAATACACTGCATACCCTTAGTGCCTTTCGGAAATACTAGTGTAGGTGAAGAAGTTAGCTTATTTTTTAGCTCCTGGAAGCTCCTTTCACATGAATCATTCCATTGGAACTTAGTTTCCTTATGTGTCAACTTTGTTAGAGGTGCATAAATAGAAGAAAAACCTTCAACAAACCTCCTGTAATAACCTGCCAAACCTAGGAAGCTCCGAACTTCCATGGGTGTCGTAGGCCTTGGCCAATCTTTCACAGGCTCTATCCTTTGTGAATCAATCCTTATTCCCTCGTCCGACAAAATATGACCTAAGAATGCCACTAGTTTTAGCCAAAATTCACATTTAGAAAACTTGGTATAGAACTATCGATCACGGAGAACTTTTGTAACACCTATCGTAAGTGATTTGCGTGGTTCTCTTCTGATCTTGAATATACCAAAATGTCATCTATAAATACTATCAAAAACACATCCAAGAATTGAGTACCCTATTCATCAGTTTCATAAAAACTGCTGGTGCATTTATTATCCCAAATGACATAACGAGAAATTCAATGTGACCATAGCATGTTCTGAAAGCAGTCTTGGGTATATCTTTCTCCTTCACCCTCACTTGGTGATAACCTGATCTCAAATCAATTTTTGAAAAGAATTTGGCACCTTGTAACTTATCAAATAAATCATCAATCCTGGGGAGGGGGGTATTTATTCTTAATTGTCATCCTATTCAATTGTCGATAGTCGATACAGATTCTAAAGGTGACATCATTTTAGCATACAAATAACACTGGTGCACCCCAAGGGGACACACTAGGTCTTATAAAACCCTTCTCCAATAAATCTTTTAACTGCTCTTTTAATTCATGTAATTCTGCTGAGGCCATTCTATAGGGAGGGATGGAAATAAGTTGAGTGCCTGGAAGTAAGTCAATACCAAAATCTATCTCTCGTTCTGGAGGTAAGCCTGGAAGTTCTTCAGGGAACACATCAACAAATTCATTCACTACTGGAACTGATTGAATAGTTGGTGATTCTGTCTCCACATCCCTCACTCTAACTAAATGACATATATACCCCTTAGATATCATCTTTCTAGCCTTAGAATAAGAGATAAATTTACTCTTTGGTGCCCCAACATTGTCTTCCCATTCAAGAACTGCCTCATTTGGAAAGTGGAAGTATACTCTCTTAGTTCGGCAATCTACAATGGCATAACAAGAAGCTAACCAATCCATGCCTATTATAACATTGAATTCCACCATTTCTAGCTCAATGAGGTCAACCAATAAGTCACGATCACAAACACTTACTATACAGTCATAATAAACCCTTCTAGCCATAATAGATTCACCGGTTGGTGTGAACACTTCAAATGGTTTGTTCAATAATTTGGGTATTTTCTTAAGCTTCCTAGCAACTAGTGGGTTAATGTATGATAGTGTAGTAACAGGTTTAATTAATGCATATACATTATGTAAACAGATGGATAATATACTTGTGACCACATCAGGTGAAGCTTCTAAATTTTGCTGACTCTCCAGAGCATAAGTGCGATTTTGGACTCCTCTAGAGCTAGCTGCCCCTCTAACACCTCTACCACGACCCATAGGTTCTTGTTGACCCCTACGTAATGGAGGAACTGACGATGATGATGCAACAACTGACCTAGTAGATTATGCTATATCACCTATACGTCTCCTTGGGCAATCTTTTATCATATGCCCTGGCACACCACAACAATAACAAGAGTCTATCCCAACACGACATATACCAGAATGACTTCTCCTACACTATTTACAAGGTTTCTTAGGAGTCATTTGCCGACCTGCTGAATATCCTGTTGTCCGTGTACCTTGTCCCTCACCTCGTTGACCAAGCTGATTACTTCTAGACCCTTGAAGTTGTGGTGGAGCACTGGTTGTAGAGTAGGAGGATGATGGCCTAGGCGGTCTATTAAAAAACCGAGGCCTAAGCTCACCTTGGGATAGTGTAAACTGCCCTGTAGATCTGGCCCTTTTGGACTGCCCTCTTTCCAACTCTTGTACCCTTCTCCTTTGCCTTTGATCCTCCAATTTCTATGCAAAAGATTGCATTCTTGCTATATCCATGTCTTTGTTCAAGGAGGCATGGTACAGTCTTTGACTAGATATGTATCCAATCTATCCACAAATCGATGAACTCTATCTGCCATAGTAACAACTACATTAGGAGCATACCTGGCCAGGGAATTAAATTGAAGGCTATACTCCCTTACGCTCATATTCCCTTAGTGGAGATTTAAGAACTATTCTGCATGGGCCTCTCAGATCTCTAATGGCAAATAATGGTCAAGAAATGCCTCTTTGAACTCCTTCCAGGTAGTTTGAGGTGCACCTATATCCTTAGATTGCTTCCAAGCTTCATACCATAATATAGCCATACTCTTCAACCTGTATGTTGCTAACTTGACAACTTCTGTACCACTCACATGCATAATATCTAAAATGCATTGAATCTGATCAATAAAGTCTTAGGGATCTTCATTAGGATCTGACCTAGTGAAGGATGGAGGGTCCATATTAAGAAAATCACGTATCCTTGTGCCAACTGCCCTATTCGCAACACCTGCACCTATAGCTAGACCTTCCTGTATTTCGCCTTGGCCAGCAACTATACGGGTCAATAATTGGACTGCATTTCTCAGATCTTGCACGGTAGTATCAATAGGTGGTTCTGGGGGAATTTCACTACTTCCGAATTTACCAGAAATTGGAAGAGTCGGAGATGTATGTGACAAAGACTTCTCTTGAACCTCATTTCATTGTCTCACCTGACTGGGTATATCAACCACCACTTCTACTCCCTTCCCTTTACCTTTGTTTTGCCTAGTTTCTAGTATACTTGCTGTACAAAACAATTTAGGGGTTAGACATAATCCACCTATTACACTTGGCTTTATGGAACGATTTAAAGAATGAAAAGAAAGTGACAACTCCTAAATGCAACGTAGCCTCCTGCTTATAAAAGTGGTGCATAACACATCGATAAACAAAACTATACATAGACATAACTTTGTAGACTCCCTAGGATGACCCGCTCTGATACCACTTCTGTCACGCCCCAAGTCACATTAGGGCGGACTGGCACCATTGCCGATAAGGCTGGGAGAACCAACTTGTATCTATGCGCTTTCTATACATATTATAAGGGATTTTTACGTTCAACATGCCTATAACAAAGTAAACAGTGATAACAATCCAAAAGGAGATGCATATGGCTAGGCCGTTGGGGCCACAGTATTTAAAGTACGAGACATGACATACTTTAGTTTACATAGTCTAAAAAGCCTCTAGATAAAGAAAAGTATCTGAGAAGGGTCAGGACAAGCCCCATCTCGACTAACTATAAAATACAAAAAAAGATATAAGCTCTAAACATACAAAGCTCCGAAGCAACCTGGAGCTTGGTAATAGTAGCTAGATATCTTGTACTCTTATTGGGGAGATCTACTAGCACCTGTACCTGTAGTATGAAATGCAGGTCCCCCCCTAAGGGATGTCAGTACGAGATAATATACTGAATATGTAAGGTAGCAATACACTATATATGAAGTAATAACTCAAATGAAACTATGCACTAGTATAGAATAAGAGACCACCCTTAGTCATATTGTGGGATCATGTACTTTATGTTCTTTTTATTACTTTACACTTACTGTATAATCTATGCACAACATGTAATACAAATGACCAGCTGATCAGTTGTGAATCTATATCAGGATTGGCCCTGGCTAGGCTCTTCCTTAAGCCCTCGTGCTACCCCCCGTGATAGGATCTTCCCTGACTAGGTGATTCTTCCACCCCTTGGGCTACTATCCACCAATAAGCAATATACTTTACTTTATCTTTCAATTACCTTTGAGATGATTCTTTTGGTGGTCGTAATATTGGAGTTGTAGAACTATAGATACAATATATGACATGTAAATAATCACAAACTACAATACCACAATGAAAGGAGCAGGTTACACAACTAAAATGAAATGCATAAGAAGTAGAACAACACAAAAACTTTATTTAGTAGAACGAACTCGTGTATCTTCATATCCAAGTATGTGTGCAGGTTTGAAAGTGACTATGTATGGGAGTATATAAACATGTGAAAGAGTGGAGACATGGCTGGTTGTTATGTCAAAGTAGAAAAGAGCCTCTATGTACCAAGGAAGAACCTAGGTTTCATGCCAAGTAATACGAAATCGAGTAGCCTTACATGCCTCATTACTATCTTGGAGTGACTACTTTTTCCCTTAAATATATATCTACAATATATCAGGCAATAAGATTAGTATTAGCAGCAAAGAAACACTTCTTGATAGCCTAATATCATAAAAACTAACACCCGGGCAGCAAGCTTATAATTAGCTACGCAAGGGCATTTCTTTAACCTTTTCACTTATAATGGTTTCTTCTAACAACTATTCTTATGTACATGTCATATACATCTTATTTCAGTCCCTTAATAGTTTTACAATAGCGCACAATGCAGAACACATAATAATTCTATGCAACATACAAACAGGCCACATAACGTTACATCCCTTCACCATATTTCGACATCAACAATCCCGAACCTGTTTCAACTTTATCCAAGATGTATCCAACATTTTTTACACATAAAACTAGTATTGAAATAGTCCACAAATAGTCCCAAATTAGGTAAAGGTAATGGAACAACAAATTACAATTATCAGCTCCTAAGTTTCTTTTACGAGTACAATTACGACTTCGTACAACAACTCATCTTTGCGAACTGTAAAAGTGGTGCAGCAGCTTAGTAACTTCACTTAAAAACTATACATTGTTAAAAACATAAGTCTTAATTCATAATTCAGCCAACCCAGTAGAGAAAATCCTCATAAATAACAAGAAAAGTTTACAATAGTCCTTAGGACACATTCTGTCCAAATTTCCAGCACAAACATACTAGCATATACTTCTTGATTTTCATGGGATAAGTATAACAAATACATGGATATTTTCACTTACCTTAGCTTTCATGATTTAGTTCTCCTTCAAGAACTCTAAAGAGTTGTGTAGGCTACCTTGTGAAGTTAAACAAAGAGAGAAATGGAGGCTTTAGTAAAGCTGAAAATTTCTCCAAAGTAAATTGATATAAGGTACTGCTTTTGAGCCCTTATAAAGGCTCTCTTTTGCTGAATTTCTTTATAACATTTGACCACATATTAACACTTATTAATAGCCTTGTGATCTAGCAGTTTGAGCCTTACACTTGGGCATAAATGGGTCTCAAAGTTGATGGGCCTTGGCTGCCCATTTTCCAAATTCCTCTTAGTTAGTTTTAGGCCCAAATAGTCAATTGGGTTGTGATGTACTTAGTACCTTTTTAAATTCTTCTTGGACTCAAAATAAGATCCATTTGTGATGCTAAAACATGGGGTAAAGCTACACTCTTAACACAGACTTTATTCTTACTTGGACTTGGACAAACTCGACGTCGGGCCTCGTCTCAATTTAGCTAGCAAATTTAAGCTAAGCAAGTAGGTGACTGACCTGCTAGCTTCCTAAGTCCTACAAGCACCTCAATTCTCTCACTTTGATTAGGGCCATGATTTCCTCAATTTTACTCAAAATATGTATACACTCAATACTCTTAAACAGTAGACACCCATATCGCCCTATAACTTAAGATTCAATCACTTTTGAAAAATAGGCGCTTATTTGACTAAACCATATCATGTTTCATTCACATAATACTAGTATTGTATGATATGGGGTGTTACAAATTACCCTGTGATTCTATCAGTACCATATAGGAGCATTCCATAAATTGATTAAGAAGTGTTCGAGACCACAAGATTGTTAATGATTCCTTGGTGGAGATCTTCTATCGAGCCTTAGATGACAACTGCAAACTGCATCTGACACCATAATTAGAGGCTCGTTGTTGGATTGCCCATTTCCTGTTATGGCTGAATAACTGGAGAAGGTGGAAAAGATTAACTATGCATGGGACATAAGGGATAATTCTACGATGAAGAGTTCCTTTTTAGTTACTACAAATTAAGAGCAGGGTAAGATTAATGAGGATTTGATGCAAGAGCTAGCACAACTTAGTAATAATGTAGGGTTACTGATGAAACAGAGCTAGGAACGAATGAATGCAGTGAATCATCAGCCCTCATGAGCACCCATTTATGATTAGACTTATTTAGAGGAGCATTCTTGCTTTGTGACTGATCAAATGGGGGGGGGGGGGTTCAAACCAATGCCCAAGGGTCCAATCAGGACTATTGGCACCATGATCAAGGGAATCAAGGTCAGAACTTTAATGGAGACAATGTGTACAAGGACAATAACCAAGGAAAATATTACGATAGAAACAGGGGACAAGACAGATATGGTGATTGGGGTCACAAAGATGGGGACAGAAATGGTCCATATGTGCCACCATATAATCGCAATTCTAGGACTTGTAGTTTGAGGATTGAGGAGATGTTTGATAAATTTTTGAATAAGGCTGACACCCATGATAAGACTTCAAAAGGAATGAAAGATGAGATTTCACGGACTAATCAGAAGATCGACTTTTATTCTATGGTTATTAAGTAGTTGGAGAAATAGTTCAGTCAAATTCCTACACAATTGAACCAGCATCAGAAAGGTACACTGCCAATCAACACAGAGTAGAATATGAAGAATGATGGGTAGTCATGGCAATGACAACATGAAACAGTAACTAAACTATTGACCCATCGATGTCGGCAGAAGATGATTAGGTTCATGTTGAGGTTAAGGAGAGCAAAAGTGCAAAGACTGGGGATGAAAAAGCCAAGGATAGGGTGAGCAACAAAGTGGTGACACCAAGGAAATTAAAACCCATACCTATTCCTCAACCTCCTTTCCCTTAGAGACTGATGAAGAAGGAGGAGGAAGGTAAGTTTCAGAACTTCATCTCTATGTTGAAGTAGCTATCTATCAACATCCCCTTACTAAGGCATTGGAGAGAATGCCCGAGTATGCCAAGTTCATGAAGGACCTAGTGATGACGAAGAGGACGGTGATGTAAGAGCTCTTTCAAGAGCTTTAACATTGTGGTTCTATTGCAACAAGGTCCTTATTGCTAAAGGAAAAAGACCCTGGAGCATTCACCATACCTTGCACTATTGGAGGTTTCAACTTTGCAAAGGCGTTATGTGACTTAGAAGCCAACATCAACTTAATGCCTCCTTCAGTATTCAAGCAGTTGGGTATGGGAGCCCCCACGTCGACTACAGTGCGGTTGTTGATAGAAGATAGGACTGTGAATTACTCTATTGAAATACTCTATCATATGTTAGTCTAAGTAAAAAATTTCATATTCCCCACAGACTTCATGATACTTGTTTTTGAAGTTGACTTTGACATCCCAATCATCTTAGAAAGACCCTTCCTAGCAACTGGGCTAGCACTAATGGACATAGACTTGAGTCGAATCACATTTAGATTGAAAGACAAAGAGGTTGTGTTCAATGTCTGCCAGTCCATGAAGAGACCTGATGATCTGAAAGTGGTCTTTGTTATTTAGGGTATTGATGAGGTGCAATTGGAGGTACCAATCAAGGAAAGACTAGGCATCAAAACTCTTGGGGTTGTATTGATGAACTTTAAGGGTGACAACATCCTAGACTATGATGAGATAATAAAGGCTTTGGGAGCACCTGGATTCTCTAGGCATCAATTCAACTGTGAGTTGGACTTGAAAAATCGAGAGTCACCATATACTGGACCATTGAGGAGCCACTAATATTTGAGTTAAAGGCTCTTCCAACCGATATAAGGAATGTGCTTTTGGGTACTAACAATACTTTACTTGTTATTATGACTGCAGATCTTTATGACAAATAGGTGGAAGCATAGGTTTCAGTATTTAAGTGCTTCAAAAAGGCTATTAGATGGACAATCGCAGACATCATTGGCATCCTATTTGGCATACACACTCATAAGATTCAACTAGTCAAGGACTATAAACCAAGTATTGAAAACCAAAGACATCTCAACCCACTGATGCAAGAGGTTGTGCATAAAGAAATCATCAAGTGGTTGGACATAGGTATGATATATCTGATTATTGATAGTGAATGGGTGAGTCCAATCCAATGTGTTCCAAAGAAGGGAGGTATCAATGTGGTCATCAATGCTAGCAATGAGTTGATTCTCAGAGGCCATTCACAAGTTTGAGGGTTTACATGGATTATCGCAAGCTCAGTGCATCAACTAAGAAAGATCACTTCCCTATGTTGCTCATGGACTAGATGCTAGATCACTTGGTGGGTAAAGGCTGGTACTATTTTTTTGATGGTTATTTGGGCTACAACCAGATCTTGATTTCTCCAGAGAACCAAAAGAAGATGACCTTTACATGTCCTTGTGTCACCTTTGCATTCAAGAGGATGTAGTTTGGATTGTGTAATACACCGACAACATTTGAGAGATGTATGTTTTCCATCCTTTTAGACATAGTGGAAGACACTATTGAGGTGTTTACAGATGACTTCAGTGTGGTTGGAGATTCATTCAAGGATTGTTTGGTGCATTGAGGTGTTTACAGATGACTTTAGAGATGTGAAGAATTTCATCTTGTGTTGGATTGGGAAAAATGTCATTTCATGGTCAAGGAAGGTATTGTATTGGGACACTATATCTCCATTAAAGGTATTGAGGTTTATAGAGCCAAATTTGATGTGATTGAGCAATTTCTTAGGACATGCAGCTTCTACAGTCGCTTCATAATAGAAATTTCTCATATACTTGAATCACTTAAGGTTTGAATAAGCTACTTCATATGCATGAAGTCTTGGAAAGATTTGAAGTATGATTATCATTGAACTTATGAATATATGACTAGTATATTTTCATGATATTTATTTTGTGAGATTTGACTTAGCAACGAATGAGGCTTGAGGTGGAGGGCTATCCCCAAGGGTCTTTATATAAAGATTTTTGTCTCATAACTAAGTACCCCAATAGGATTATGTTTTAGCTAGTGGATCCATATCTAGAATTATATTTCATAACACCCACCTAATGGGGTAGAGCTCGACCTTGGTAAGTAGACTTCTCTTTCTCCGGTATGAAGGCAACACTGAAATTTCATGATATAGCTTGCATGGTCTTATTATCGGTTATGGTCCCTTCCCATATATGTACAATAATTGAAGTTATTACTTGCCTTACTCGTTCATGCACTTATTATGTTCTTATGTTGAAATTAATATAAATGTTTTATTTCATTTCATTGCATGCTCACATACTTAGTACATTCCATAATACTAATACATATTTTGCCTCCATGATATCACCATGTAGGGTCCGCTGAGCATCCTCCTCCTCACAATAGAGGTTGACTTGTGTATTGAAGACTTTACTTCACTGGTGAGTCCTCTAATTCGAGGACAATAGCCTTACAATCTGTCACGACCCAAAGTAGGGCCTCAACATGACACGACGAATGGGGAGCCCGAAGGGTCGCCAATGAAGCATTTCAACTTATCATTACACATCATTGGTCGTAGAAGCATTTAAAAGGGCATAAAGTAAGAATAAGGGGCAAGGGACTAAGGGATAGCTTGCAAAACATCACCATAAAGAGATAAAGAGTCTAAGCTCAAATCATAGATACATAAATTGTCCAACAAACACCTCTAAATACATAGATAAGAATGGGAGCCAATAAAAGGTAATCAGGCCCACCCTCATAGTCAAATTGAATACAAAGTAAATTGTCTCAATACAAGATAATAGAACATAGACCAAAGTCCTTGAAATGGAGAACTCACCAACTAGCCTGAGTAGCACCAAAATAGCCACCCAGAGGAGGAGGATGATCAACTTGGGCTTCGATCCCTACATGGTGATATCATATAGGCAAGAGTATGCATTAGTAAATTTGAAT
>JAOTQR010056114.1:0-14237 GCA_025774065.1 Solanum ossicruentum | reverse complement strand
CTATGGTATGGTTATGGTTTGTCCGATTTTTCATGCTTTTAGGTTGAAGGGATGTGGTGGTGACTCTAGTGCTATAGTACTCGTAAGATTGTGAGTGTTGTGGAAATAAGTTGCCTTAGGAGGAGGTCCCGCTAGAGGTATTGGATGGAAGGGTTGAAGAAGTCGAAGGGTAAGGGGGTAGTGTTCGTCAAGGCCCTTTGGAAGAATCATGTGCTTGTCTTGGGGTGTTGCAATGTGTTGATTGATGGTTTTACTACCGATTTTCTTGCATGATTTCATCTCCAAATGCATGGCCTTTTACCTTCATTACATACCCACAAGTGTTTGGTTAAATGTTCAGCTATGGTTTCTTGTGGAAATGAAAGTCCAAAGCATGAAATATGATATGATTGACTATATGATGATGAAATGAGCTTATGTACATGATATATATCTTGTATATAAGGTGTTACATTAGACCATACTCAGTCCGGTGGGTATAGGAACCCGAACAATCATGTGACGGGTATGTGCTTGCCACCAGGGTGTCAAGGGGTTAATGACGTCAACCATATGAGGGGTATGTACCTTGCCACCAGGGTGTCCAGGTATGAATGATTTCAACATATAAGGGGTATGTACCTTGCCACCATGGTGTCTAGGTATGAATGGCATCAACTATGTGAGGGGTATGTACCTTGCCACTAGGATGTCCAGGTGTGAATAGCATCAACCATATGAGCGCTATGTGCCTTGCCACCAGGGTTTCCAGGTGTGAATGGCATCTCCTGACCAATCATGGGATTCTAGCTTGGTCTCTTCTACACATGAAATCTGATATGAGCATGAGCTACTTAAGCATGTTTTACTTACGCATTAATTGTACATGTCATATTGTTATTATGTTATTTATTGCTTATTATTGTTATGCATTTTTATTATGATATCTATCTATTGTTGCGTTGTATCCCACATGCTTAGTATATTTCGACATACTAACGCATACACTAAGCCTACATGATGTTAGCATGTAGCGGCCGAAATTCCTATTGATTATTCTCGTGGCTAGACTGATTATTCGAGTAAGCCTTTGGTGAGTCCTCCATTCTGGGGACAATGACTATTCTCTTATGTTATGTATTAAGACTCCCTTTTGTTTCTTATATACTTATGACCATGAGGGTGAGCCCGGTTGCTTTGTCTTGGCCCTAACTAAATATATATGTTTAGAGGTGTTGTTGGACAAGTTATGTATTATGTTTGAGCTTTCACTCATCTAGGTTATTGAAGTATTAAACTCTCTCTCTCCCTTAGTCCCAATTCCCCTTGTTCATGTTTCTTATGTTGTTTTATATTGCTTTTGTTACCAAGGATGTGTAATAATATGCTATGAGAGTTGTTTGGGGTTCATTTGGGTTCCCCATTTGCCGGTCACGTCTAGGCTCTAGGCTTGGGTCGTAACATAGATGGTATCAAAGCACTAGGTTGATAGATCCCCGGAGATCAACACACTAGAATGACTAGGGTCTTATTCATGGTTGTGTTGAATTAACTAAGAATAGGAGGCTATGAGATGTTTTAGAAAATATTTTCCTTCTTCATGGTTTATGTCGTGCTTTAGAAGTGAGATAGGGTTTTCCCCTCTTATGAATGTTCTTAGCCCTTCTAGTTGATCAAGCCGCTTCAAAAAGGAAGATAAAGGAAGGTATGTTAAAGGTTTTGATGTTGATAGATCCGAGTTTCACGATTTCTTTTGTTATTACTTTTTGTTGCTAGTTGGCTTCTTGTGTGTCCCGAGTTGTGATGTGAATGTTTGGTGTTTATCTATTTGTTGGGTATATGGTAGCTAGGATGTGAATATGTGTTGATACGGGTTTGTATTACATTACGTCTTGCTTTGTGACTTGTTGGAATTTCTATGGTGGATTTTGATGTCATTATAGGGATGGAATGGTTGCATTCATGTTGTGTCTTCATGGGTGGTGGAACTCGTAGAGTTAGATACCAAATCCCTAATGAGCTCGTCCTTGAGTGGGAGATTGTCAAATTGTAGCTAGGGATGTAGGTCCATTTCATGTTTAATGGTACACTTGGTCTCTAAGGGGTTGCGTTTATCATCTTGTGAGAATTGGACGTGTTGAACCTAAGTTATTTTGTCTATAGAATTGTTGTTGGTGGTAGATGAGGCTTTGAAAGTCTTTTATGATATTTTGAATTTGGCGTAGTGTCTTTTGGTTCTACTAGAGCACCGGTTATGCCTATGTCTCATGAGTACGATCTTTAGTCCCTACTATAATAAGGTTATAGTGGTTTTGGTGATGATACAATGGTTTGTGTTCCTTAGTGAGGTAGTTCATGTGAGTGTTTTGAGGGTAGTACTAAAAGTTTAAAGAAGAAGGTTAGATGTTAAATAGGAGAAATGGAGATTTCGTTGTAAGATGTTTCCTTTCTAGGTTGTGTGGTGTCAGGTGATGGTATTAAGGTGGACCTTAGTAAGACGAAGATGATTAGAGATTAGCCTAGTCCTTAGACTTCATCCGGTATTAGGAGCCTCTTGGGTTTATGGGCTATTACCGGAGGTTTTGAGTAGGGTGATTTGATAGGTAAGGGAGTTGCTATTTATTTTGTTATTCCTTGCTGCTAGTAGGATTCATGCGTATGTGAGTTGATGCTTGGTTCCTTCCAATCACGGAGACCTAAAATTACTTTAAAGAAAACTTGCATGGATTTTGCGTATTTTAATTTGGGATTTGAATATTATGATCACTAAAATTCTATTGACGCATGGGTAGTGTTTATTTGATTATTTTAATGTGACTTAAGCCATTATATGAGGATATACTTTGGGTTTATGAAGCTATAAGTATGCATGTTCCCCTTTTTAAATGATTTATGCATGAGGGATTATACTATGGATTTAAATATGGAATTAACTATGTTCTCACTTCAACTTCATAACATAAATATTGATTTTAAATGGAGTCTTTGTTACCCATGTCATTTCCTCATTGTCCTTAGCATATGCATTTATGTACACAGATTGTTTTGAAAAAAAATTATGATATAGGTAAGCTCATTCGTTTTATGGTATGATTTTGATGAAAGGTTGGTAATGATAATATTGTGAACACATATATGTCTTTGATTTGGCTCTTTATGCAGTTTGGGTGCTTGCACCATTTTGTACACGAACGGGCTATTCCTATGCCTGAGTATTATGAAATGAAATTATAATTTTGGCAGTTGAGCCTAAGTATGAATTATTATGAATGGTGTTCGGCTTCTAACCCGAATTGTGTATTCAAATGATTTGGAAAATGACTATTGCCTCTTTGAAATACGTACATGAATATTATAAGTATTCTTATGGGATGACAACTTAGCTTGTTGTGTTGGGGGCCTTGGGTTAGTTTGGGCTACTTGCATAGCATGTTCCTAATGAGCGTAGAACCCATATGGTTGTAATATGATAGGTAAGGATGGTCGATTTATTTGGTCAACTATAATGGTTTAGTCACTACTCTAAGATTGATCTTTGGTTCTGGTTTTGCTCCCAAGTGTGGATGAGTGTAGGTAATAACCCTAAGTGTCCTATTGAACTATGAATGAGCATTTCTGTGGTTGGTGGAGTTATATAGTGGGCTTATGCACCGGTGGTTTTTGTGGGTCTCTTGAATAGTGTCTTAAAACCCTACATTGATCTGTTTGTAATGGTCTCTAGTGATGAGGTATTGATTTGTTTGGAGCTTGTAAATCATTTGGGGGTAGTTTTCCAAGTCTTAGAGGATGAGAGGTTATTTATTAAACATGATAGCTGTGCATTGTGGATTGCAAAAAGGTGGTTAGAGTTCTTTAAGGATTACGAATGAGTATGCATTATTTTTCCCCGGCAAGGCTAATGTTTTCTGCTAGTGCTCTAGGTAGCCTAGCATGAATGTTGATGGTGGCAAGGGGAATACTAATGGGGGGCATCGGTGGATAGATTGGAAGTTTGAGGGAAGTTGAGCATGATGGTGTAGAATTCTTAATGGTTCCATATCTTCTTGTGGTAAGAGGTCTAGATTAGGCAAGGCCTTGATTCCGCCTCATTAGAGTTGGAAGTTTTTGGTGAGAAGATGATATAGTGGGGGTTATCTCACAAGGGGGAGATGGTCGTTATGATACTAAGTGGGTTAGGTGCATTTAAGGTTGACAATTGAGTTGAGGATTGTGAGTCCTTATATAGTGTAAAGTGAGGTTGGTTAGGGTACATAAGCTTGGGAATTGCCTATGGTATGGTTAGGTTTGTCAAATTTTTCATGCTTTTTGGCTGAAGGGGTGTGGTGGTGACTCTAGTGTTATAGAACTCGTACAGTTATGGGTGTTGTGGAGAATAATTTTCCTTAGGAAGAGGTCCCGGTGGAGATATTGGATGGAAGGGTTGAAGAAGTTGATCGGGAAGGATTAGTGTTCGTCAAGATCCTTCGAAAGAATTGTCAAGTCGAAAGTGTCTCTCGGGGAGCTAGAGCAGGCATGGAAAAGAGATATTTGTACCTCTTTTATTGTACTCAAGCTTCTGATAACATGTTGAACCCCCTGTTGTGATTTCAAGTCTTATGTTTCGGCCCCTATGTCATTTGCATGTGTCCATGTTCATGTTTACAAGTTCATGACAATTTTTGACACTTCTATTGAAATATTAAAATGGTGTTTAAATTGTACTATTGTATACTTGTAGGTTAGATGCATTTAAGGTTGACAATTAAGTTGAGGATTGTGAGTCCTTATAGAGTGTAAAGTAAGGTTGGTTAGGGTACATAATCTTGGGAATTGCCTATGGTATGGTTATGGTTTGTTAAATTTTTCATGCTTTTTGGCTGAAGAGGTGTGTTGGTGACTCTACTGTTATAGAACTCGTACAGTTGTGGGTGTTTTGGAGAATAATTTGCCTTAGGAAGAGGTCCCGGTGGAGATATTGGATGGAAGGGTTGAAGAAGTTGATTGGTAAGGGGTTAGTGTTCGTCAAGATTCTTCGGAAAATTGTCAAGTCAAAAGTGTCTCTCGGGGAGCCAGAGCAGGCGTGGAAAAGAGATATTTGTACCTCTTTCATTGTACTCAAGCTTTTGATAACATGTTGGACCCCCTCTTGTGATTTCAAGTCTTATGTTACAGCCCCTATGTCATTTGCATGCGTCCATGTTCATGTTTACAAGTTTATGACAAATTTTGACACTTCTATTGAAATATTAAAAATGGTGTTTTAAATGTACTTTGTATACTTGTTGGGGCTTATTTGATCGTGATCGATCTTGTCTTGCTCGTGTCTTTTTCATTTAGAGACGAATGTTCCCAAGAGGGAGATATTGAAATGACCCCAAAAAGTGTCCAAAAACATGCCTCGAAATTCCTAATATATTATTTTCCATATATCTTAAAATTCATGCGCGATATCAAAAACACAACTTCATATTCATGTTCAGGGGGTCAAAATTATGGGGAGAGTGGTCTAACACCGATTTTTGAGCAATTAAATTACAATTTCAAATTGCAAAAAAGTCAATTTCAAGAGGCGGTCAGCGACATCTCCGCGACGCGCCACTGTCGCGGAGAAGAGTTAATTTTACGCAGTTTCGTTGTGTCAGTCCAAGACTTTTAAGTCTTAGGCCCATGTGTTCCCAAATGTATTTTTACCTATACTTAGCCTTATTTTACCCTAATATCATCCTAAACATTTTCCAATACTCACCAATATACTTAGTCATATTTTCACTCCAAAATTCAAGACTCAAAACCTCATCCCAAGGTAAGGATTATCTACAAGCTTCAAGCCTCCATTTTCAATCTTTACCAAGAACCTCTCCAAAGTCAAGGTATATGGTGTTGAACTATTGGATCCTTTCACTCATCATGCCTAAGCCTGCTTTTTACTAATATTGCATGATTTAAAGTTGATTTTACATGTTTGTATATTGAGAAATTTACTACACAGTGATTTTAGTTCATGAAAGTATGGTTGTTTTAGCATGTTTTGAGCTCTAAATCACGGATCTAATATTGGATTTGATAAAGGGTTTTGATGTGAATGTCTTGGGGGTGTTGCAAGGTATTGATTGTTGGTTTTGCTACAGTATTTGCTCATGGGGTTTATACTTTTGAAATCTAGTTGGTCTATGCTTCACTAATGGTACCCTATATGGGCATGAGTTACTTAAGCATGTTTTACTTATACGTTGATCATATATATCACATTACTATATCGTGAGTATCGTCTATTGTTATGGATGTTGACTATGAACCTTAATTATTGTTGCATTGCATCCCACATACTTAGTACATTCAAACGTACAAATGCATACTATTGCCTACATGATATCACCATGTAGGTACCGGCGCTCAAGTTGATCATCCTCCTCCTCCTCCACATGGCTAGATCGGTTCTACTCAAAGCTAGTTGGTGAGTCCTCCTCTTCGGGGACTTTACATAATATTGCTATTATCTATGTATTGAGACACTTTTTTATGCTCTATTTTGACTATGAGGGTCAGCCTATTTACTTTGTCTTGGCCCCCGCTCTATCTATGTATTTAGAGGTGTTGGACAAGTTGTGCAATTTTGATATGAGCTATAACTCCTTATCTTGATGTTGATGTCTTGGCGAGCTATCTTTTAGCCCCCTTTGCTCCTTTGTGCTTGATTGATGTCTTTTACATGCTTTCGCGACCGATGATATGTAATGATAGGTTGAGAGGCTTGATTGGGATTCCTTTGAGTCCACCATTCGCCATGTCATGTTCAGGCCCTAGGCTTGGGTCATGAAAAACTTGGTATCAGACCATTATGTTGATAGATCCTTGGAGTCCAACACACCCGGTCGATTAGAGTCCTATTCATAGTTATGAAGCGCGTCATGACTATGATTAGCAGGCTATTTGGCATTTTAGGAAATGTTTCCCTTCTTCATATTCTAAGTCATTCTATAAAGTTGTTGTGAGTTTTCTCACCCCCTCTAAGGATTGTTCTTCGCTATGCTAGATCATGCGAAACACTAATGGAAGACATGCCCAAACTCTCGAGGAGCAACCTGCCAATGGTGAGCTCCGGGATACTCTTACTATGGTTGCCGACCAAGTCCAAAAAAGGGCTCAAGCCCCTCTTGCTAACACCCGAGGAGCTAGGGTGTAAGACTTTATGAGGATGAATCCTCCGGTCTTCCATGGGTCAAAGGTGGATCAAGACCCATAAGAGTTCATTGATGAGGTCTATAAAATCTTGAATATCATGGATGTAGGGCCAAATGAAAAGCCAGAGTTGGTGGCATACCAACTCAAAGGGGTAGCCAAAATTTTGTATGAGCAATGGAAGGGTGAGAAGGGGGTGGGTAATGTGGTGCTTCTGGAGGAGTTCCAATTGGCCTTCCTTAATTGGTTTTTCCTTCTTGAACTTAGGGAGGCATAATTGGTAGAGTTTATGAACTTGAAACAAGGTACATTGAGTGTGAGGGAGTATGCCCTGAAATTTAATCAACTTTCAAAGTATGCTCCTCATTTGGTGGTTGATCCTATGTCAAAGAAGAATAAGTTTTTTGTGGGGTGTCCAATTTGGTAAGTGAAGAATGCCAATCTACCACGCTTATTTATGACATGGACTTATATGGATTGATGACCTATGTAGAGGAAATAGAGGAGGAAAAGATGAGAAAAAAAGGGCGATGAGGCCAAGAGAGCCTGTCATAGGGGTAAGTTCCATATGGGTGGCCGATTCCCTCAAGGCAAAGGGCCTCCTCATGCTACAAATAGGGAGTTTGCCAATGACTTCCCTAGACCTCAAGGTATTGGTGGTGTGCCTCCTAATGGTGTGTGTCCTAGATTTGGAAGGGTCATGGTGGCCCGTGTTTTAATTATGTGTGTTTTGATTGTGGGGAGATTAGTCACAAGAAGGTAGATTGCTCAAGAAACCACGTCAAGGGCCTAGGTACTAATGTGGTTCCATTGGGTAGAGGTGATCCTAAAGGTGGTGACCCAAGGCACAATCGATTTTGTTCTCTATATGGGAGGCACGGGGGTGGTGAGGTCCCCGATGTTGTTACCAGTATGTTGAAAATCTTTGACTTTGATGTGTATTCTTTGATTGATCTTGGTGCCACTCTTTCCTTTGTTACCCCTCTTGTTGCTAAAAATTTTCATGTTTTCCCCGAGTTGTTGCATGAGTTATATGAAGTGTCTATTCCTATTGGTGCCTATATTGTTGCTAGGAAAGTTTATACGAGTTGTCCTTTTTTGCATTTTGCATAAGTTGTTTTTTTGTGATCTTTTTGAATTAGACATGGTTTATTTTGATGTCATACTTTGGATGGCTTGGTTGCATGCCTATTATGCGTCTATTGATTTTAGAACCCATAGGGTCAAGTTTCAATTTTCTAATGAACCCGTCCTTGAGTGGAAAAGTCAAGATGTAGTGTCAAGGGTAGATTCATTTCATGCATTAAAGCTGTTAAGTTGATTTCTAGGGGGTGTTTGTATCATCTTGTGAGGGTTAATGATGTGGAGTCCAAAGTCCCTTCCATCGAGTCAGTCCCTGTTGCAGATGAGTTTCTTTATGTGTTCCCATATGACCTTCCTGGTGTCCCTCCTGAAAGAGAGATAGACTTTGGCATAGATCTTCTTCCCGATACTCAACCTATCTCCATTCACCCTGACCGGATAGCCCATGTGGAGTTGAAGGAGTTAAAGGAACAATTGAAAGATTTGTTGGAAAAGGGATTTATTAAACCTAGTCAATCACCTTGGGGTGCTGCAGTGTTGTTTGTGAAAAAGAATGATGGGACACTTAGAATGTGTGTTGACTAACGGCAACTCAATAGGGTCACTATAAAGAATAGTATCCTCTTCCAAGAATTGATGATTTGTTTGACCAATTGCAATGGGATAGATTTTTCTCTAAGATTGATCTTCGGTCTATGTACCATCAAGTGAGTGTGAGGAAGTGTGATATCCCTAAGATGACCTTCCGGACTAGATATGGGCATTATGAATTTGGTGTGATGTCCTTTTGGTTGACTAATGCACTGGCTATCTTCATGGACCTAATGAATAGGATCTTCAAATGCTACCTTGATTCCTTTGTTGTGGTCTTCATTGATGATATTTTTATGTATTCACAAAGTAGGGAGGACCATATGTCCCATTTGAGGGTTGCGTTGCCAAGATTGAGGGAGGAGAGATTGTATGCTATATGACAAGTATGAGATTTGGTTGGAGGAGGTTGCATTCTTGGGTCATGTGGTGTTAGGGGATGGTATAAAGGTATATCCTAAGAAGACAAATGTGATTAGGAATTGTCCTAGACCATTGATGCAGTCAAATATTAGGAGTTTCTTGGGCCTTGCAGGTTACTATAGAAGGTTTGTGGATGGGTTCTCCTCCGTTGATTCTCCTATGAAAAATTGACTCAAAAGAGGGTTACGTTTAAATAGACCGACGAATGTGAGAAAAGCTTCCAAACATTGAAAGATAGACTTGTGCCCGCTCCTATATTGTTGCTAGCGGAAGGGCTTGAGGGTTTTGTTGTGTATTGTGATGTATCTAGAGTTGGCTCAGGTCGTGTGCTAATGAAAAATGGTAAGGTCATAGCCTATGCTTCTAGGCAAGTCAAAGTACATGAAAAGAACTACCCTACCCATGATCTTGAATTAGCCGTCGTGGTGTTTGCATTAATGATTTGGCGTCATTATTTCTATGGGGTGCTTGTTGATGTCTTCACCGATGATCCTTCAATATGTCTTCACTCAAAAAGATCTCAGCTTCAGAGAAAGAAGGTGGCTAGAACTTCTTAAGGACTATGACATGAGTGTGCATTACCATCTGGGTAAGGCAAATGTTGTGGCAGATGCTTTGAGTCGGGTGTCTATAGGTGGCCTAGCTCATGTCAATAGGAGTGATAGAAAAATGGCTAGGGAGGTGCATAGATTGGCAAGATTGGGGATTAGGTTAGAAAATGTAGGTAATGGTGTTGTTGATTCTAAATCTTCTTTGGCTAATGAGGTGATAGCAAAACAAGGTCTAGACTCCTCCTTGCTTGAATTGAAGGCCTTGGTGAAAGAGGGCAAAATAGAGATTTTCTCCAAAGGGGGAGATGGGGCCCTTAGATACCAAGGTAGGTTGTGTGTTCCATCTGTTTATGGCTTGAGGGAGAGAATTCTTGGTGAGGCCCATAATTCTTCTTACTCTATTCACCCCGGTTCCACCAAAATGTATAGAGACTTAAGGGATGTGTATTGGTGGGGAGGCATGAAGAGAGACATTGCTAAATTTGTTTCCGGTTGCCAAAGTTGTCAACAAGTCATAGCCGAACATCAAAGGCCACGTGGCTGAACCAAAGACATAGATATTTGTACTTAGAAGTGGGAGGTAATTAATATGGATTTTGTGGTTGGGTTGCCCAAGACCTAGAAAGGTTTTGATTCTATATGGGTTGTGGTTGATCGGATGACGAAGTTGGCTCACTTTCTATTGGTTAAGACTGCATATGTGGATGACAAGTATGCTAGGTTGTACATCCATGAGTTAGTGAGGTTATATAGGGTTCCTTTATCCATCATATCAGATCGGAGTGCACAATTCACTTCACATTTTTGGACGTCTTTTCAAAGGGGACTTGGTACCAAAGTTCACCTTAGTGCGGCCTTGCACCCTCAAACGAATAGTCAAGCCAAAAGGACAATTAAAACACTTGAGGATATGTCTAGGGCTTGTCTGTTGGAGCTTAAAGGTAGTTGGGATGACCATCTTTTGTTGATAGAGTTTTCCTACAACAATAGCGACCACTCTAGCATCGGTATGACTCCTTTTGAGGCTCTTTATAGAAAATGATGTAGATCACCGATGGGTTAGTTTAAGGTTTGATAGGTGTCTTTTTTGGGACTGGATCTAGTTATGGGGGTTGTAAAGAAGGTTAAGATGATTAGGGAAAGATTGAGAACAACCCAAAGTCGTCAAAAATCCTATGCCGATGTAAGAAGAAGAGACCTAGAATTCCAAGTGGGTGATTGGATTTATTCGAAGGTTTCTCCAGTGAAAGGTGTGGTCTATTTGGTAAAAAGGAGAAATTGATTCCAAGGTATGTTGTCACTTTTGAGGTGATAAAGAGGGTTGGCAAGGTAGCTTATGACTTGAAGTTGTCTAGTGAAATGAATTTGATTCATCCGGTATTCCATGTTTCTGTGTTGAGAAAGTATGGTGGTGATCCTAATGCCATTATGCCTCTTGATGTTGTGGGTGTGGTTGAGGATAACTTGACTTATGAGGAGTTTTCGGTTTAGATCTTGGATAGGCAAGTAAAGAGATTGTGGAACAAGGAGGTGGCATTTGTTATGGTCCTTTGGATGAATCAACAAGTCGAAAGTGCTACTTGGGAGACTGAAACGGATATATAAAAGATGCATCCTTATCTTATCCACTCCACTCAAGCCTATGTACTAATTCTAAGTCCCTTATGTGATATCAAGTCTTATATGTCAACTGCTATATCGTTCATCTGCATTCATGTTTAAATTGACAAATTTTGATGATTTTATACCTATGTTGAGATTTTTTTAAAGTGATGTTTATATGTAATGTTGCATCCATGTTGGGGGATGATTTGTTCATTATTATTCTTGTCTTGCACGTCTCTTGTATAATCGGGGACGAATGTTCCCAAGGGGGAGATAATGAAACAACCCCAAAAAGTGTCTAAAAATGTGCATCGGAAGTGCCCGAAATCTTGTTTTTCATATATCTAGAAAATTATTTGTTATTTAGATAATTCGACTTCATTTTCTTGTTCAGGGTGCCCAAATTAGGGTGACAAAGGTCTAACCTCGAATTTAAAGCAAAGGAATCGAATTATGAAATTTGCACTTAGTGCAATTTCCAGTGAGCCTCCGCATCCTCTCCGCGATACGGAGAGGTGTATTTCATGCACTGTCTTCTTTTGTCTGTCCTGATTTTTCTAAGTGTTGGGCCTAAGTTTTTCCAAACGTATTTTTACTTATACCTAGCCTTCTTTCACCCTCATATCACCCTAAACATTCCCCAATACTCACCAGGACACTTAGCCAAATATTTGCTCTACATTCAAGTCCCAAACGCAAGACCAATCTGAAGGATTTCATCAAGGATCTCGCTCAAGCTTCAAGACTCCATTTCCAATCTTCTTCAAGGGTTCTCTAAAGTCAAGGTATGTGATGTTGAACCATTGGCTCCTTCCACCCATGGTGTCTAAACCCTTTTTTTACTAATATTTTATGATTTAGAGTTGATTGTACATTTGGGTCTTGTATATTGAGAAATTTATTGCATAGTGTTTTTAGTTTATGAAAGTATGGTCTTTTAAGCATGTTTTGAGCTCTAAATCTTGGATCTAATGTTAGACTTGATGAGGGGTTTTGATGTGAATGTCTTAGGGATATTGTAAGGTGTTGATTGATGGTTTTACTACAGATTTTCTTCCATGATTTTATCTCCAAATTGCATGGTATTTTACCCTCATTACATACCCCCAAGGTGTTTGATAAAATAGTCTGTTATGGTTTCTTGAGGAAACAAAGGTCCAAAGCATGAGATATGATGTTATGATCATGAAATGAGCTTATGTATATGATTGTTCCTATATGAAGTCTTGCACTAGAACATATGATGAATCCTATATAAAGTGTAGAATTGAGCATTCCCAAATCCAGGGGATTTGAGCACTCGAATAACCTAGTGAAGGGTTTATACTTGTCCGCCTTATGATAAGGAGACATCATCACTAACCTAGATGGTGGTTTGTACTCAACAACCAAGGGAAGGGTTTGTTCTTCTCCACCATTGTAATGGGGCGACATTATCACCAACCAAGATGAGGATTAGTACTCATCCACCTAAGTGATGGGGTCGCAACATTACCAACCTACCAAGGGTTTCGTACTTCAGAAATTTAGCTTGGTCTCTTCTACACATATGATATCCTATATGATCATAGGTAACTTAAGAATGTTTTACTTATGCATTGATCAGGCAATGCCATGTTTCTATATCATGCCTATTGTCTAAAGTTTTGCATATTGAGTATGAAGCTTATTTCTTGTTGCATTGCATCCCACAAACCTAGTACATTCAAACATACTAACACATACTCTTGCCCACACGATATCACCATGTAGGAACCGGTGCTCAAGTTGATCATCCTCCCCCTCTGCGGGGCTAGTTGGTGCTATTCCAAGCTTGTTGGTGAGTCCTCCATTTCGATGACCTTAGTCTATGATTGCTATTATCTATGTATTAAGACACTTTCTTATGTTCTATTTGGACTATGAGGGTGATCCCGATTACTTTGTCTTGGCCCCTGCTCTATTCTATGTATTTAGAGGTATTATTGGTCGAGTTGTGTAATTATGATATGAGCTATGACTCCTTATCTTTATGTTGATGTCTTGGCAAGCTATCCCTTATCCCCTTTGCTCTGTTATTCTTGTTTTATGTCTTTTACATATTTTCATGACCGATGATGTGTAATGATAGGCTGAGAGGCTTGATTGGGGTTCCTTTGAGTTCTCCTTTCGCCATGTTACATCTAGGCCCTAGGCTTGGGTCATGGCATCTAACTTGGTCTCTTCTACACATATGATGTATGATATGAGTATAAGATACTTAAGAATATTTTACTTATGCATTAATCATACATGTCATATTGTTATTATGCTATTCATTGCTTATTATTATTATTATTATTATTATTATTATTATTATTATTATTATTATTATTATTATTATTATTATGATGATGATGATGATGATGATGATGATGATGATGATGATGATGCCTATCAATTGTTGCATTGTATTCCATATACTTAGTACATTAAAACATACTAACGCATACTTTATGCCTACATGAATTTATCATGTAGGAACCGGAGCTTCTATTGATTCTTCTCGTGGCTAGACAGATTGTTCAAGTTAGCTTTTGGCAAGTCCTCCATTCAAGGGACAATGAGTATTCTCTTATGTTAGGTATTAAGACTCTCTTTTGTTTATTGTATACTTATGACCATGAGGGTGAGCTCGGTTGCTTTGTCTTGGCCCCTGCTAAGTATCTATATTTAGAGGTATTGTTGGACAAGTTATGGATTATGTTTCAGCTTTGACACATCTATGTTATTTAAGTATTACACTCTCTCTCTCTCTCTCTCTCTCTCTCTCTCTCTCTCTCTCTCTCTCTTTCTTTTTCTCTCTCTCTCTCTCCCTTTCCCCTCCCT
>JAOTQR010056103.1:0-14237 GCA_025774065.1 Solanum ossicruentum | reverse complement strand
AGTCACCTACTTGCTTAGCTTAAATTTGCTAGCTAAACGGAGACGAGGCCCGACGTCGAATTTGTCCAAGTCCGATAGCGAATAAAGTTCATGTTAAGATTGTAACTTTGGCCCATGTTTTACCATAGTAAATAGACAATACTTACAACCAAAGATGAATATTAAAAGGTCCCAAGTACATCACAATCCACTTGGCTAATTGGGCCCAAACTAAGTGAAGAGGAATTAGGAAAATGGGCATCCAAGGCCCATAACTTTGAGACCCATTTAGGCCCAAGTGTGAGGACCAAGCTGCTGCCTTACCAGCTTATTAATATATGGTAATATATGGTCAAAAATTCAAGAGAACGTTAGCCAAAGAGAGCCTTTAAAAGGGCTCAAAAATATCCCCTTAAGTCATTTCACTTTGGGACAAATTTTCAGCTTCCTAAAGACTTCTCTTTTTCTTTAATTCACTTCACAAGGCAGCCAACACAACTCTCTAGGGTTCTTGAAGGAAACATGAATCTTGAAGGCTAAGGTAAGTGGAAATATCCATGTATTTGGTATACTTATCCCATGGAAAACAAGAAATATATGCTAGTTATGCTTGTGCTGGAAATTTGGACAACATGTATCCTAAGGATTGTTGTGAACTTTTCTTGTTATTCAAGGGGATTTTCTCTTCTTGGTTGGCTGAATTATGAAGTAAGACTCATGTTTTTATAAAGGTATAGTTGGTTAGTGATGTAACTAAGATGCTGCACCACTTTTACAGTCTGCAAAAGTGAGTTCTTATAGGATATTGCAATTGTGCTCTTAGTACGAACTTGTGGGCTAATGGATGGAAGGTTATTTCTACACGTCCTTCATGACTGCTTTTGTACTATTATAAGACTATTTTAAGGTTGTTTTTATGTATGATGTGTTGAGGAAAGTTTGGGTAAAGTTGAAACAGGTTCAGGATTGTCGACGTCAAAATGTAGCGAAGGGATGTAACGTTATGCCACCTATTTGTATGTTGCATAGAATTGTTATGTGTTTTACTTTGTGGACTGTTGTATGACTATTATGGCAGTAAAGGAGGCTGCACATAATATGTATATGAGAATGTGTATTAGAAAATATGATTAGAGGCGGAAAGGTTGAAAGAATATGCTCGGGTTTACAATTATATGCTTGTTGCCCGTATGTTTTTTTTAATGAGATTGGGCTGCCAAGATGTATCTATTGGCTGCTAGTGCTAGTTTTATCACCTACTATGTTATGTATCTATTGGCTGCTAGTGCTAGTTTTATCACCTACTATGTTATAGATAAATATTTAGAGGAAGGGAAGGTTATCGCGAGGTAAAAGCGATGTCGTATAGTGAGGTATGAAAGGCTACTCGATTTCGTATTACTTGGCATGAAACCTAGGTTCTTCCTTGGTAAATGGAGGCTCTTATCTACTTCGACATATCAAATAGTCATGTCTCCACTCTTTCACATGTTTGTATGCTCCCATACATAGTCACTTTCAAACCTGCATTCATACTTGGATACCAAGATACACGAGTTCGTTCTACTAAATAAAGTTCATGTGTTGTTCTACCTCCTATGCATTTCATTATTTGTGTAACCTACTCCTTTCATTATGGTGTTGTCTTTTGTGATTATTTACATGTCATATGTTGTATCTACAGTCCTCCAGTTCCAATAGTATGACCACTAAAAGAATCATCCCAAAAGTAATTGAAAGATAAAATATATTGCTTATTGATGGGTGGTAACCCGAGGGGTGGAAGAATCACCTAGCCAGGGTCTATCCTATCACGGGGGGTAGCCAAAGGGGTAAAAGGAAAAGTATAGCCAGGCCAATCCCGCTATAGATTTACCATTAATCAGCTAGTCATTTGTATTACATGTTGTGCTCAGATTAGCAGTAAAGGTAAAGTAATAAAAAGAACATAAAGTACATGATCCCACAATATGACTATGGGTAGTCTCCTATCCTACACCAGTGCATAGTTTCGTTTGAGTTGTTACTTCATATATAGTGTTCCTACCTTATATATTCAGTACATTATCCCATACTGATGTCCCTTACAAGGGACCTGCATTTCATATTGCAGGTACAGGTGCTAGTAGATATCCCCAGTAGGAGTACAGGATTTCCAGTTGTTGTTACCAAGCTCCAGGTAGCTTCGAAGCTTTGCATGTCTAGAACTTATATTTTTGTGTTGTACAATATGTCAAGCTAGGGCCTGTCCCGACCCTTATCAGATACTTTTCCTTACCTAGAGGCTTTTTAGACTATGTAAATAAAGTGTGGTCATGTCTCGTACTTTAGATAACATGGCCCCAACAGCCTAGCCATATGCATTTCCTTTTAGTTTATTAACATTGTTTACTTTTTTAAAGGCATGTCAAATATAGAAATCTCTTACAATATGTATAGAAAGCGCATGGATACAGGCTGGTTCTCCGAGACCTATCAGCAACATGTACCAATCCGCCCTAACGGGACTTTGGGCATGACAGATTTTGAAACGACCCCAAAAAGTGCCCGAAAATGTGCCTCGGAATGCCCAAAAGTTTAAATTTCATACATCTCAAAATCAGTGCACGATATCAAAAATCCAGCCCTATATTCTTGTTCAAGGGTCAAACTTAGGGGGAAGAGGGTCTAACCCCAATTTAAGAGCGAAATATTAGCAATTATAATTTTTCAAAGTGCGAATTCCAAAGAGGAGAAAGCAACACGCCTATGTAAAAAAGTGCCTATTTTTTTAAGTCAATCCAAGACTTCTAAGTCTAGGGCCTAAGTGTCCCAAAATGTGTTTTTACCTATTCTTAGACATATTTTACCCTCATATCATCCTAAACATTCTCCAATACTCACTCAAACACTTAGCCATATTTTCACTTCTAAATTCTAGTTTCAAACCCTCATCTGGAACTAAGGTTTTCCTTCAAGGTTCTTCTTCAAGCTTCAAGTCTCCATCTCCAATGTTCACCAAGCTCATCTCCAACCTAAGGTATGTGGGTTTCTTTCATGGGTTCCTTTCACCCATGATACCCAAGTCTCCTTTTACTCAAATTGCATGATTTAAAGTTGATTTACAAATGGATCTTGCTTATTATGAAATTCACTACACACTATGTTAAAGTTATATGAAATTGTGATTGTTTTGTTATGTTTTGAGCTATAAATCTTTGATCTATTGTATGGTTTGAGTAAGGGTTTTGATGTATATTACTTGAGGGTGTTGCAAGGTGTTGATTTGGTTTTAAAATGGATTTTCTTACATTATTTCATCTCTATATTTTATGATTTTATACTAGCATTACACACTCTCTAAGTATTTGATAAAATGCCCAGATGTGATTTCTTGAGGAATTGAAGGTCCAAAACAAGAGATATGATATGAATAACTATATGATGATGAAAAGAGCTTGTGTATATAATATATATTCTATATGAAGTGTTGCATTAGAACATGCCCGATCTGGGTAACCTAGTTGAGGGGTTAATATCTCAAATACCAGGGTGGTAGGTGAGATTGCCACTAACCTAGATAAGGGATTTGTACCTTCCACACTAGGATGATGGGTGTGATCATCACTAACCTAGATGAGGGGTTTGTACCCTACACACTAGGGTGATGGGTGTGATCATCACTAACCTAGATGAGGGGTTTGTACCTCACACACTAGGGTGATGGGTGAAATCATCACTAACCTACCAAGGGGTTTGTACTTTGGAAATCTAGCTTGGTCTCTTCTGCACATATGATATCCTATATGAGCATGTGTTAGTTAATCATGTTTTCCTTATGCGTTGATCATACATGCCATATTGATATATTATACCTATTGCCTATCATGTATGCATGTTGATTAGCGTGCCTATCTCTTGTTGCATTGCATCTTACATACTTAGTACATTTAAACATGCTAACACATACTCTTTGCCTACATGATGTCACCATGTAGGAACCAGTGCCCAAGTTGATCATCCTCCTCCAAGTGGCTAGATAGGTACTACTCAAGCTTGTGGTAAGTCCTACACTTTAGGGACCTTAGTCTATGTTGCTCTTATTATGTACTGAGGCATTCTTCTTATTTTCTATTTTGACTATGAGGGTAGGCCCGGTTTCTTTGTCTTGTCCCACGCTCGTATCTATGTATTAAAGGTGTTTGTTAGACATGATTTGTATATATGATATGAGTTTTGACTCTTTGTCTCTTGATTGTGATGCTATGCAAGCATTTCCCTTAGCCCCTTTGCCCCTATTCTTATGCCTTATGTCTTTTATGTGCTCTCGCGACCAATGATGTGCAATGATAAGTTAAGAGGCTTATTTGGGTTTCCTTCGGGTTCCCCATTCACCGTGTCACATCTAGGCCCTAGGCTTGGGTAGTGACATCGACTGCGTGTGCTGGGCATACACTACACTAATATATATATATATATATATATAATGTGGGAAATAAGGATTAACACCCAAATCACTATGAATTAACTAACTCTAGTCGTATTCCCCGGTGGCGCCAAAATCTTGATGTTGCCCATGTTATATCTCTTTTTTGAGGATAAAATGGTTGCTGTCAAGAAATAGAATCTAACCAAGGTTAGGGTCAAACCCAAGAGAATACGTAGACTCAAGAAAATTGAATGATTGCAATTTGAGTAATTAACCAACTTACTCCTAGGGGGAGTTTGCAATAATCAATGGAAAAATAAAACTAACTAATACAAGGTGAAATCAATATGGAGAGAAACTTGGGTTTTGTGTTTCCCATGATTCTCTAACTCAGTGTCACATGATAACCTAATTCTTTTCTAGTGTGTAGTATGCAGGATGGTAAGTTGAGTTCACCAAGCCCTTTGGGCAAATGTGAGATGCAAATTTCACTATGTGACTTGGCTCATCTCCATAGTGTGCATTACTAAGCCTTACCTATTAGTCCTAGTACAACCTCCCCTTGGCCCAGTTTGGTTGGCTAGACGAGAATACATCAACTGAATCTTGTTAATTAATCTCTTTTCCTATTCATTATTACCTTGGTCTAGTCAGTAACACTAGGTGGTTCTAATGTTGGCCACCACTAGAAAACATTCAAAACAAAGAGAGTTAATTAATACATGCATGCATACTTTCCAAGAATTATGAATTTTCCAGTTTTACTTTGATAGCTCTTCATAGTTCCCAAACCCTAGTCATGGATTTTGCTACTCATGCTCTATGTAGATATAAGAATCATGAATTGGAATAACATAATCGAGCACTTACACAATCAGATTAAGAACAAAAAAATACAACTTCAAATAGAATCACAAGATTAAAGATAAAATCAAAGTACAAGTGTTCTCAAAATCTTTCTAATGTAATCTCATAATTTTCTCTCTCTAATTACTGAGTTCTCTGAGTACTATGCGAAAAATTTATGAAAAATAACCTAAAAACTTATTTATAATATGTAAAATACAAGTCTTAAACATAATAGGATAATTGGTTGGCACACCTCACGAAAGGGGTTTACCGGCCATATTGTATTCCACGGCCCATAACCGGTGTCTCGTACAAAAATGCTGGAAATTTGGACTTCAAGTTTATGACACCCCTCTATGACTCGTAAAGTAGTTCACGACCCGTAAAGGGAGTTTTGTTTGATAAATCTTTAGAAAGTCCCAATCACTGATCCTCAAGGCACAAACCATGTTCTACGACTCATAAATCATTCCATGACTCATTTGCATATTCATTTAATCAACTTCAGAAAATAGTCCCTCACTAAAATTGTCCACAGAACCCACTTCACGACCCGAGAATGATCTACTGTCTGTAAAGGATCTCATACTGCATCAAAAATTAACTTCTGTAATTCTTTCCAAATTCAAAGCCAAACCTGGAATCTGCAAACATAGCACAAAAACACATAAAATCAACTAATATTGCATTGAGAACATACAAAATTCCAAGTTTTAAGCATCAAAAGTGTTGTATTTTGACAGCATATTAGTAGAATAAATTGAAAAAATCATATAGGGTCTGTGTTGATGGACTTAGAAACTCAGGTGACTGAGTTTTTTGGTTTACGAGTGGGTTTTACAACCCATGAAACATTTTACGAGTCATAATTACCCCTCGTATAAGATTCCAGAAACTTGAAGTTTCTGAGTGCGTATCAGACGAGACCTTCTACGAGTCGTAGAACACTTTATAGCTCATAGAAAGGTCTCGTGGATCCCTGCCTAAAATAAATTCAAACACTGGAAATATCTAAGACTCAATCTATGACTCGTAGAACATTTTATGAGTTGTACTTGGTCGTAGACATTTTCAATAAATAAAAATTTATATGACCATTATTCTACGAAAGCCTTCGATGGCTCATAGTGTCCACCATGGCCCCTAGAGGTGCTCTCGTAGACTCTTCTGCAACTTAGTTTGAGTTGTTTTTGCATTTCATTTTTTGATCTGTGAGGTTGATCAAGGCACGTAAATATTTATGTTTTAGGTACTATGGCCCCGAAAGCAAAATCTGACAAGATCAGGAACTTATAGAGGAGGCTTAAAGATGAGCCTTCGGAAGATGTACAGACTCTACACTGAGTGGTTTAGTAGATGATCTTGGTGTCCAACCTGACCCAGAGGTTGATAGACCTCAAACGAGAGCTGTTTCAAGAGCTGGGAGATCTCAAACTCTTGTCGTTCGCATTCCCTAGTCTAATGAGGGAGGCCATGATGGCTCAGAGTCAGGCTCCGATGACGAGTCAAAGACAGTGTTTTCTACTGTACTCCGGGCATCACTATCTCCACCAGACGCACTTATTAGTCATTGGTGTGTCACGGGTATGCAAGACATCTATGTTGAGGACTCATAGACTATAGAGTGGGTAAGCTAGCCTACTTCATTTATGAGGAGCCTTGACCATCCCAAACAGACTCGACAGTGTCCCAAGTCTCCAGGACACGATGATCAGATACGGGCTCCAGTGGCTAACAAATGACTTAGGCGATACTCCCCAACCATGGTAAGGAAGTTCTATATGTCATATGCATCCGCTATTTATAGCACTCTTCCCAAGGGGAAGAACCCCCTCAGTCAGCCTAGACTGACCGAGACCAGAGTGAGGGGCGATAGGTGGAGATCTTGTAAGCACCATCCACCACATGTTATTTGGGCCAGAGTTCACTACCTCCAGATCCACAGCTGAGTTCGACTATAGAGTGGGGAAGACGAGGGACATACTGGTGATGAGAGATCCAAAGAGCAGAGCCAGCTTGATGAGATAGGTGGCTGGCTATATTGCTGAGCAAAGTCCAAAACCTGCGTAGGTTGCCACTCACTCGGAGCCTATTGTCAAGGCTTCCTAGTTTTTCTCGCCAAATTTTGGTAGGCGATTATCAGATCAGATATTTGGCCGACACTCACTGATAATACCTTGATGTCAGAGCGTGCATGTTAGTTACCAGCATCTTAGCTGGCTGTAAGATAGATTGAGCCTGCCTCATTGGTGAACAGATACACGAGGCTGCCCTTAAGAGGTCTACCTCCATCCCTTTTCCATGATTGATATAAAGACTCTACCTAGAATCGAGGGTGGAAAGCGTACATCACCTGGACTTATTGATCGAGGTGCAATGTACTTTAGATACCAGCTTGATCAATGCTGAGGAGAACTCGGTGGCACTCCGACGAGCACCATACCAGCCTGTACCTACACCAGAGATGTTCACCCAGTGTCACCACCTGAGGTTCCATACACCACCACCACTGTTGCTACTACTGAGGATAGGCCCCCACAACTCGAGGAGATGAGGAGAATAGGCCCACTACTTCTGCTCTTGCAACACAGGCCACTTCTTCACAAGCTACTCCCGCGAGCATGGTTTATGTATCTGTAGTTTCTGTACAGTTCATAGCACAGAGATTATCGCATGTTGAGTCACAGTTAACTCAACTTGTTTAGCAGATTAGGCTATGGGTCCTCCAGGAGATTTCAAATTCGAAGGGTTGCATGCAGGCATACATGGTTGTGACTATTCAGGACAGTCTTTTCGTCATGGATGCTTGTATTGATGCCTTTGATATGAGAGTACAACAGAGCTTGCCTGGCCATCAAACTTGACAGCCATCCAGATGGAGATCCAGTGGCTCCAAGCCGATATGACAGCAGCACTAGAAGCACCAGTGACACTACCAAAGACCACACTCTTAGTACTGGTGGTAGATTTATTTGTTCTGATAAGGATATCTAGCCTTCACACGGGAATAGACCCCACAGATGATGATGAGGATGTTGTACGCTCACATGCGGGGCTGACTTAGCAAGAGGTGCTTGATCTTGTCTTGAGGGAGTCAAGACAGGAGGAGCAGAGACGACAGGCTCGAGAGCTTGAGAGAGTGAGGGGTGATAGCCCCTCCGGACAGAGTGCTACTACTGAGGAGGCCACCATGAAGGTTGAGGGTGGTCAGACAGCCACACACCAATGCTTAGGTGCTCAGGTATGTTTTTTGACCCCTATTCTTTACTTTGCTTTGATTATGTGCATTGGGGACAATGCACCTCTTTTTCGATGAGGTGTGGGTAGTTATGGGCCTTAGTGAAGTATGAGTAGCTTGGGTCCATAACTACCCCAATTTTTTATCATGGGGTTTTCTTGCCTGTGTTCATTTTCCCCATGGATATTTACTTTTTTTTAACCAACATGTTTAGGATGTTTTAAGTAGTATATGTAGCATCTGGTACTGATATCTGTGGCATATAGCATGATTTTGTATTTTCTGTAGCAAATGATACCCTTTAAATTTTGATTAGTAAGCCTAAATAGCAACCATGCATGTTTAGGTGTGTCGACAGTGATTTTTCTGATAAGTAAGGATAAATTGAGATAAAAATCATGATCTGAGAGTGTTTTGTTGATAATGTAACCAGTGCCGTGTGAGTGTGAGCTTAAATTGCTAAATTCACTAAATTCATGTGTTGTGTGCCAACTCAAAACTTGCCCTATTACTTTAAGTTAGACTATAGATTAATTGGATTAGGAAAGGATCTTAGGTCATTGTTCTTAAAAAGTCCACTAGCCTAAATGACCAACCAAATTTGCAAAATATCCCTTAATCCTAATGTTTGAGCCTGACATGTACCCATTCTTTGTAAACAACTAATTAACCTAGCCTTGTAAGTTGTAAAATTCTGAAATTAGCCCTGGTCCTTCCTTGAACATTGTGTACCTTGACTAAGGCAAAAACCCTAAGTTGAGGGTGGCTATCAAAAGTGGCCCTGATTTTGAGGATGGATAATGTGCACCTCAACTCAGCTAAAAGAGTAAGTCAAGGGTGGCTGGTGTAAGGGTGAAACAGATATACAGAGAAAAATCATGTGTTGGGTGCAAGAAAAATAAGTGATGCCTTAGTCGTGAGCTGGAAAGAAAAAGGAAGTACAAAAGTAAGGCAAAAAGCTGCAACATAAATAGAAAGCACTCAGAAAAGCTTAAAATAGGAGAAAGGAAGAATAGAGTAAATATAACAATGTTGTTAGAGCAAAAGTATAGAAAAGCATAGTGTCAAGGAGGGCCTTTAGTCACTATGTTCCCAAAATATCATACCAAAGCCACTTGAGCCTATGTTACAGCCTATAAAGTCCTAAAGTGATCCTAGTCCAAGTAGTTGAAGGTCTTAGTCATGAGCATAGGGGTAAGCCTATGGTATTTGGCATGACACATGAACATCTTTTATGAGGGTGAGTGATTTTGAATAGTCCAAAGGTTATACATGAAATCATCATTGAGAGTGAGATATGAGACTTCTTTCTGTGAGGGCACTAGCATTACATTTTTAGCATTAGACTTATTCAGTGATTGTGATTTGTTGATAGCACTCCATTTGTCATAGTTATGTTATCGCATGCATTAGTGTATATTGGTTTGCTAGATGGCTATCTGATTCTGTTTTGAAAGTGGCATGGGTATCTGTACTTAAGTATCATGTGATATATGCCATTAGGTTGAGGTTTGTGTGTTGTTGTACTACTTATATAGATTGAGTCTGTCGCTTGAGGACAAGCACAATTTTAAGTTAAGGGGACTGATATGCTACCAAAATACAACACTTTTGATACTTGAAATTTTATGTGTTCTCAATGTGATAATAGCTGGTTTTATGTGTTTTTGTGTTTTATTTGTTGGTTTCCAGGGTTGACCTTGATTTTGGGAAGAAAATGCAGAAGTTGCTGATTTTGATGACATACAAGACCGTTTACGGGTCATAATTCATTCTACGGGTCATGAAGTAGCTTTCATGGACAATTCAAGTGAGGGGTTGATTTTATAAAGTTTGTTATATGAACATGCAAACTGGTCGTGGACTACTTTACAAGTCGTAGATCATATTTCGTGCCCTGACGATCAGAGAAGGACTTTTTGAATATTCATCAGACGAAATTCCCTACAGGCTGTAGAGGGGTATGGTAGATCACTAGTCCAATTTTTTAGCAATAATGTACGAGACCCCGATTACGGGACGTGAAACACAATATGACCCGTAAAGCTATTCATGAGGCGTGCCGTCCCAGCTGTCCTATTTTGCTTAAGACTTATATTTTAAATATTATAAATAGGTATTTAGGTTATTTTTCATGAAGTTCCAGAGAGAGTTGAATAGTTAGAGAGGAAAAATAATGAGATTATAGAGAAAATATTTGAGAGTTTTCAGACACACTTGTACTTTGATTTGATCTTATAATCTTGTGATTCTCTTTGAAGCTTAGATTTGCTTGTGTATAATTCAACTGTGTAAGTACTCTATTATGTTATTCCAATTCATAAGCCTTGCATCTACACAAATCATGAGTAGCTAAATCCACAACTAGGGTTGTGGAAACCATGAAGAACTAACAAGATAAAATCAAATAAATCGTAATTCTTAGAAAATGTGTATGCATGTATTAATTAACTCTCTTCATTTTGGATGTTTTTTTATGGTGGACGACATTAGAACCCGCCTAGTGTTACTGACTGGACCAAGGTAGTAATGAATAGGGAAAGAGATTAATTAAGAGGATTCGATTGATGTGTTCTCATCTAATCAACCTAACTGAGCCAAGGGGAAGTTGTACTGAGACTAACAGGTAAGGGTTAGTAATGCACACTACAGAGATGGGACAAGTCACGTAGTAAAATTCGCCTCTTGCTTGAACCAAAGGGTTTGGTGAACTTAACTTACCATCCTGCATGCTACACACTGAAAAGAATTAGGTTCTTTGGTGATACTAAGTTAGGGAATCATGGGGAACACAATACCCTAGTTTCTCTCCATATTGGTTAAACTCTTGTGTTAGTTAAGTTTACTTTTCTATTTGTTATTGCAAACCCCCTCCCCACTTTTGGGGAGATAAGTAGGTTAATCACTTAAATTGCATTAATTAAATTCTTCTAAGTCTATTATTTACATGGGCTCGACCCTAACCTTGGTTCGATTTTATTTCTTGATAATGACCGCTTTATCCTCAAAAGAAAGTGTAACTTGGGTGACATCACCTACCTCAAGGCCGAAATCGCACTCAGACAAGATTTCAATCAACACAAACCTCCAAGCGATTCTTGGATCGATCAATCACTATCAAAAATAGATATTGTGCGTCAAGAAATGAATTTGATATCCATATTTGCATGAATTAGGCTTCGAGGCACAATGATCAAAATTAGTACTAAAACTTAAAGTTCTCGAATTTGGAAATGACTTTAAAATTAGGTTGTATATAAAAAATGGAGCCCGTGGGTGAAAATTGTACTAAAATCGAGTCCAAATCGGATGAGAAATCACCTTTTAAAGTTTTAAAATCATACCCAATTTTGGACATACAAAACCATTTTATTCAAAACAAAATCATGATAAAAGTCATGGAAATTAATCAAAATGAAGTTTGAAACACTTATGCAGATGAAATCTCCGGAAAGTCTTGTCCAAAATCGCCCCAAAAGCTTGAAATTCAAAGAAATGAGTAAAAATGATGTTTTCTCGAGTTTTAAAAATTGTTCAAGTAAATACATTTCGCGAACGTGGTTAGGGCCTGTGAATGCAGAGGAGGATATCTAGCAAGGCTCCGCGAACACGATAGTGAACCCGCGGATGCGGAGAAGGACTGGGGAATGACATCTATCATTTCAGGAAAACATAGTATTTCTCGCGAACATGGACCAAGGCCTATACCTCTGCGAACACAGACAAGATTTTTACCTTGCACCAGAAAACTGTGCAGCAACACAAATCAGACAATACCAAAACTCGTTTCGGCCCCTCGAAGTTCATCTGAACTCAAAATTTCAAAAATCAAACATGTATCCATACTATAAACGACGCTCCAGACTCAATAGAATAATTAGAATTTGTTTCTGAGGCTTCCACGATACATTAACTAATGAAAGTCAAATGAACTAGTTTAAAACTCAAAATACCAAAACTACTCTCAGTAAATCCAAAAATTAAAACGAGACAAATTCTAGCATTAGTTTCACTATCTGAAACTACCGAAACTGTCAAAAATTTGATTTCGAGCTTTCGAACTCCGAATGTTGACTAAAGTCAAACTTGTCTTCGAAAACGACTAAAAATGAAACTTTGAGCCTAAAAACCTTACTTTAACTCCGAATTCAGCTCTATAACTTCTTCTAGAATAGTTTCGACATTTTGGAGCTGATGGAATAGATGAATTTCTGATCCGACATCTGAAACTCAAAATGGTACAAAAACTTGCTTTCTCAACAACTTATGCTTTCAAAAATGCCAAACTCGGGATTTCAATTCTGATAACACAAATAGTTCAAAATAAGTCCAAAACAACTTATGAAAGGACAAAATAGTAACTTTCACATATAAGTTCAAAAGTGGTCTACTAAGTCATTACATCATTCACTACTAAAAATAATGTTTGTCCTCGAACATAAAGTAAAAGAAAGTACACGAGGCCTCAAAACGGCGAGGATATCTGGCCCGCATATCTGTCTTCAACTCCCAAGTAGCCTCCTCTATAGGACGGCATCACTGAACCTTCACTGAAGGTCTATCCTGGACCTCAACCTCCAAATACTATCTATCCAAGATAGCTACTAGCTCCTCCTCAAATGATAAATTTGGACCCAACTCAACTGAATCACAAGAGATCAGATGGGACTCATCTGGAATGTTTAGATAGATAAGACCAAAACCTATACCTCGGCGAACGCAGAAGAAAAAGAGCTAACGTGGATAAGGGTTTTACCTTGCACTAGAAAACTATGCACCAACACAAATCAGCCAACACCCAAACTCGACACAACCCCTAGGAATTCATCCGAACTCAAAATTTCGCAAACCTAACATGTATTCATACCAAAAACGACAATGCAGACTCAACAGAATAATTATAATTCGATTCTGATGTCTCCACGGCACATTATCCAACACAAGTAAGATAAATTAATTTAAAACCCAAAATATCAAAATTACCCTTGATAACTCCAAAAATTATGACGAGATTATTTCTATTGTTAGTTTCACTAACCGAAACTACTAAAGTTGTTGAAATTTCGATCCGAGCTTTCAACCTCGAATTCTGACTAAAGTCGAACTTTGGCTACAAAAACAACTAAAAATGCAACTTTTGAACCTAAAAACCTCATTTTAACTCCGAATTCAACTCTGTAACTTCTCCTAGACCAAATTCGACATTCAAAAGATGATGGAATCAACGAATTTCCAATCCGACACCTAAAACTCAAAATAGTACAAAAACTTTCTCAACAAGATAAGCTTCCAAAAATTTCCGAACTCATATTTTCAACTTTTAAAACTCAAAATTTCAATTTCAACAATACAAATAGTTCAAAATAAGATCCAAAGTAACTTACGAAGGAACAAAACAATAATTATCACAAATAAATTCAAAAATGACCTACCAAGTCATTAAAGGGAACATTTTTTAATTTTAACCCTGTTACCATTTCTTTGGATAACATAGGTTTTTCCTGCTAATAATCCCCTGCATACTCGATTTGAATATTGATCTGGTGGATCACGGATCAAATTTAGTTGAGATACATCTGAAACGAGTAATTTTCAATTGAAATTAAGTAATTGAGGCTGATTGGGGGAAATAGTTAATACAGGGGGATATTTGTTGAATTTCGTAACAGCAAGGATATAATTGTCCAAATAATATAACTAAGGATAAAGTTGACCAATAAAATATTAACATGTTTTTCCAAAATGAAAACCGTCTGTTCACAG
>JAOTQR010056092.1:0-14238 GCA_025774065.1 Solanum ossicruentum | reverse complement strand
CAGAATGGGAAGTCTTTGTCGGGCTCGGATCGGGTTCACATGAAACAAAGGGGTAAGAATTAGAAACCTTATATAAAATATAGTTCCAACACTTAGTCAAAACTATTTTATTACCAAAAATATCATTTCAATCCCAAAAATATTTATCAAGCATCAATAGTAGACAAACACATATCATACATATTGTTTATCTTAGTTTTATCTTTGCATCGAAAATGGAATTTCATAGTTTCATCACTCCTATGTCGAGTTATTGATTTTCTACTACAAATGCTCAAACCTGAAAAGTTGCGCGAGACAGAACTTGAACCAATTTTGATACTATATCTGTACAAATCCATAGATTCATTGGCCGTAATTTTTACATATGTTGCACTCATTCGAGTTATGCTTCTAATGGAACAAGAATCTTATTGTTTAGATGCTTCTACATCGAGTTATTAGTTTTCTACTGCAGGTGCTCAAAGCTGAAAAGTTGCTCGAGGCAGAACTTGAGATGACTTTGAAACTATATCTGTACAAATCTACAGGTTCTTTAGCCATGATTTTTAAATATGTTGTACTCCTACGAGTTATGTTTCCAATGAAAGAATATCATCATTTTGATGCTCCTACATCAAGTTATTAATTTCTACCACTGGTACTCAAATCTGAAAAGTTGTATGAGGCACAACTTGAATCAATTATGAAATTATATATGTATAAATATAGGCATATATCAATCATGATATATATATATATATATATATATATATATATGGTACTTTTATGAATTAGAATTCTAAGGAAATAAGAATCTCATTATTTTGATGCTGTTACATTGAGTTATCAATTTGCTACCATGGATGCTCAAGACTGAAAAGTTTGATGAGAAATGTCAAAACATGAGGGTCGGGATGATTGAAAATAAATATAACGTGAACAAAAAAAAAGACATTTAAGAGAAAGACGCCACTTCTATTCATCAAAAGAGGATTTTCACTACATCAACATAAGCAAATTCTAAAAGAAATAAGTAAAATTCAATCCCTTTCATAGTTTAAATTCTTGCTTAGGATAGGATTTGTTGGCGACTCGTCTCGACTGTTTCCTTCAGTTTGGATAACGTTTCTACTCCTTCTTCAGACAACGGAGGTCTCTACTCAATGACATAAATTTCACCTTTAAAAGTGATAATCTCCTCCTGATGTTTACATAGTTGTTCATTTTGTTCCTCCATATTTGCAATGGTCTTCTTCTTTGCGGTCAATATCTTTAATTATTCGTCAATTTTTGTAAGAGTTGCTTGAAGATCCTCCATGCACCCATTTACTTTTGTGCTTTCCTCCTTTTCCTGGATAAGGCATTGTTGTGCATCAAAAAGTAATTTTTAGTGATATTGTTTAGTCATTTTTTGAAATGAAAACAACTTCATGGCGTCATACTCCTCATATGTCTCGAAAAAAAGCCTTAACGGAATTCTCCAAAGTAAGTGTATTGACAACATTAGTCGCTTTGACCTCTTCTAAAATTAGGTTGACACCATCTTTTATCTTTGAAAAGTTATCTCAAGAATCAAGGAAAAAGCTTGTCACCTACTCGCTCAAGGCACCCTACGTCTTGGAAATATAATGCATCTTGAAAGAAGATATCATCTTTTGTGGTTCAAAATTAGGAATAACAAGTTCTACTTCATTCTCCAAAGACCTTGAAGGAGGAAGAGAAGATACATCAGAATAGCTTGGGCTAGTAGTACCACCTTCATTCGAGATACCACTAAGCGTGGCAATAGACGCACCTTTGATACCCAACTTTAAAAAAAAGAGTAAACAAAGGGATGAATAAATAAATAAATAAAGGAGGTTATCCATTTAAGAAAGGGGGGAGGGGAAGCGATGGTACTTGTTCTACGTGTTCAGGAAATGGCATGATAGAGCTAGGAGAAGTGACAAAGAATGTTTCGTTGTCTATGTTGATCATGTCTATGTCAAACTTGACATCATATTTTGTTACCTTCTTCTTTTTGTGATTCCAGTGTTCATCCCAATTAGGTTCACCTTTCGTTGAGCTAGTATCTTCGTCTGCACCTACAACTATATTTGAAAGGGTAAGTGAAGTCTTATCTTTAGAATGTATTTTGGTTGATGACTACCTAGTAGTTTTTTATAGATGAGATGGGAAGAGTCTTTCCTCTTGGATGAAATTCGTAAAGGTTCTGCTAAGCTAAATCCGATCCCAAATTTAGGAGTGGCGATATAATACCCTTTCTTTCTCAATGCTATTTAAGACTCTGTAAGCTCATGTATCATTTCACCAGTGAATTCATCTTTCAGCTCGCCCAGTCTTATTGGATTCGAGAAACCATAACCTGATTGTTGAAGCAGCCTGAAGACCTTTGGGTTAAAGCATCCTCTTATCCCACTAATTGGGGTATTTTCCTTTGAATACTTGGGAGTTACAAATGGTACTTGAGTAATTGGAATGATCATATTCTCTTTCAAGTCTTGGCATAGATCATGACTCATCTATTTGCTTGAAGGATAAACTTGTTGAGTACATTCCTCCAGTAGAAGTTGCCCCTTTCTTCGACGCTCTCGTAGGATGTAGCAAAGAATTGGGTATTGTTCACCAACCCTTGCCCTGCATATGTTCTTCATCTGTTGAAAGCTTGATAGACACTTCTTCGGTGCTATTCTTCAGAACATTGACAGCAGCCAATTGAACATTATTCTATTCTTTCGAATCGACATCAATTGAATCAGCTAATGCGGGTTTTCCCATGTTTGATTTACAAGATTCTAAGTATAATCTTGCATCTGCAAAGTATGACTCTTTCTCAGTAAAAAGATTGATGTCTCCCTTAATTTTAACTATTTCTTTGTCTTTTACATACTTCATGTGGTGATGCAAAATAGATGGTACCACTCCATTTTCATGAACCCAGGGACGTCCAAGCAACAAGATATATGGCATTTTGGCATCTACGACATGAATCAACGTATTCGATTTTGTGTCACCAATAGATAACACTATGCGAATCATTCCTATGGCACGTTGTCCACCTTGACTGAAACCTTGGATCAATAAATTACTTTTGGACAGTTCATCAATCGGCATTCAAAGCCGCTTCAGCACTAGTTTTGGCATGATGTTGACTGATGAGGCCTCTATCTATTAATACACGATTGAAGTGTTGTTCTTGAATGACTTCAATAACAAACAGAGGCCTATTGTGTGGCTTAGGTCCCAGTAATAAGTCATCATCCGTGAAGGCAATTACAACAAAACATGGGAAAACGTTTTTGCTAGCATGACTTTCTTGTTCTGTCATTGGCTCAAGCACATCTTTCGTTTTCTTTGGTTTTTCACTACTAGAAGTCATATGTGCTGAACTAATTTCACTGCCTTGTATGAACTTCTCGGGAAAAAATTCATGCAATGTAATCGACTTCCGAACCTTCTGTGATGAAGGACCATTGGTCTTCTTGCTATTGTGAGATCGGACATTCTTTATTGCCTGTACTTGTTCTATGTCATTCTTCACTACTCTTGGCTTGGGCACTCTTATCTTCAGAACTTCTTGATGCCTTCACTTCTTATGAGAAATCAAAGTCCAATAATCATCTAAATTATCTTTAGATTCATCATCTGCCTTTGGTGATCTTTCTAGAGTCTCTTGTAGAAAATCAACTCTAGTGGGAGTAAAATTACTAAATTACAAAAAAGTAGTGTTTGACAACTTTAAACACTTCGTACGGTCAACCATTACACTAGCATGATTTGCTCCTGCTATTTCATCCATGTCGATAATGATCTTTCCTTCCTTCACTAGCGTTTGAATTTTCTCCTTCAAGACAAAACATTTTTTTGTCGAATGACTAATGACACGGTGGAACTTGCAGTTAGGATCACTAACTTTATTAATTTCCTTGGGCCTATTTGATTCAGGAACCTCAACAACCTTCTTGGCTAGCAACTCATTAAGAATCATAGGCATATCTGAGTCAGGAAATGGGTAAACCTTTGCGTCTAACTCCTTTAAGGTTGGATGACGTTTCCCCTCCTTTGGATATTGACTCAAGTGTTTCTTTTTTCTTTTGCTTTTGCTTGGTTGTGACTTTTACAGAAGTTGCCTTTACCGCAATAATTCCTTAGTTTGAACCTTTGAAGTCATACCTTTCATGAACTCCTTCTTTTCTTTGGCCAGCTCAGTAAAAGGGGTTGCGTTCCCATGACACGCGATACTCAACTCCATGTCATGTGCCCACATAGCGAGTTCTTCAAAAGTTTGTGGTTTGATCCCTTGTAGGATGTACAACAGACCCTAATGCATCCCTTGAATACATATTTCCACCGCTGATATTTTTGAGTAAGTCGATCTTTACAATCCAAACTTAATGCTCTCCAACGATTAATATAATCCACCACAGGCTCATCTTTTCTTTGTTTAGTGCTAGTCAACTCTATTATGCTCACAGTTCGTCGAGTGCTATAGAAATGATTGAGAAACTCTTTTTCTAATTGCCCTCAACTATCAATGGCCTCATGCTCAAGGTCGATATACCAGTCAAATGCGTTCTCTTTCAGCGAACGAACAAATTGTCTTACCAAAAGATCACCATGTGTTCCAACATTGTTCCAAGTTTCGACAAAGTGGGAGATGTGTTGCCTTAAATATCCTTTGCCATCAAACTGTTGCAACTTTGGTGGTTGATAATTCATTGGCATGGGCAAAAAATCAATCCTTTTGGTGTAAGGCTTCGAGTAGTACAACGAACTTTGCGGTGCTCTACCATATTGAGCTTTGATGGTGTTTGATATCATGTCTTGCAATTGTTGAACAGACAATGCCACGATTAGAGCAGATTATTATTCTTTGTTGGATTTGGACCTAACAGGTGACTCATCAACATCCTTATTTTACAGAGTAAATCTTGGCGGATAAGTGGGGACATGACTTGACTCTCCAGGTTCGAAGGCCTCTATCTTATTCATAAGTTGAGCGATTTGCAGATTTTTATCCTCGACAGACTTCTTTAAAGTATCAATAGTTTGTTCCATCTTTGTAAACTTCTCATCTAAGTCAATTGCATTAGCCATCAAGGTGTTGACCTTTGTTGGACTCGAAGAGTTTGTTGAACTCTCTGATTCACCCATGTTGAAGCCAGTATCGAAGAGTATATCAAATAACGTAGATGCAAGGTTAACCTTAGGGTTTGCAGATTCAGACACTAGATGATATTTGCTCTTTTTTACCAACTCTAGGAAAGTGAAGTATTCATGTCCATTCAAACCAGTAGCTTTGAACTTGTGTCAAGTGATGGGGCCACCATGACTAAACTCAGTAGATGTGGCAGTAGTACATTCCTTGAATGAAGAATCATTGATCTTTTTGAAGTCCATTGCAATAGTTGAATTCGATTTGCAGTTGCAGAAATAAGAGATGAAGAGCAGAATGTTTCCTACTGGGCTACCAAATTTGTTCGCAACAAATTTTTGTTAAAGCGGAAAATTAATTGCAACAAAAATAAATAAATGAGATAATTTTATTGATAAGTATTTAGTGAGTACAATTCCGTTATTCTTTTGATTCTTCTCTCCTGACGTATTTTCATGATTCGAGGCCTTATAATAAATTATTTCTCGAATGCAGGATGATGCAGACCTCCTTGAGATGCATTTAGATCCTCGGGAATGCCGGCAACACTTTGTCGTTTCAAGTCAATCTCTGGGAAGAACTTTCTTGACCTCCTCTTGACTAAGGTTCACGCTCCAATACGAAAGCGGTCGCTATCAGCAATTAACTTAACCGAAGGCTAGGATCGAATTCACAGGAAATACATGGTTTGACTGTAAGACTTTACTACCAATCATTTCAAGTATCTATAATTAAAATCTCAAAAGGGGGGGGGGGGGTGTTTGTGATTCAAGAAAAAAAATAAATCGACTCTATAGTACGATGCGAGAAAATACTGAATTTTAGGGACAACTTGGGAATTATGTTCCCTATGGTTCATTGATTCGATTAACCAAGATAACATAACTACAATTAGAGATTGTATGCAGCATGGTAACTTAGGTTCTTCCAGTCCTCTTGTGAAGGTGAATGTCGAATTTCACCATGGTGCTTGGTCGGTCACCATGGCGTCCAAACTAACCATTACTTATTGTACCAGTCAACCTCCCCTTGGTCAGGTTCGGTTGATTAGACGAGAACACATCAATTGAATCCTGTCATCTATTTTCCTTTTCCTATTCGTCACTACCTTGGTCGAGATCGTGATAGTAGACAGGGTTTGGTGTTGGCCACCACCAAAAAACAATCATAATGAAGAGAAATAGACCATACATGCAAAACTCCAATCATAGAAATACACAAACCTAGGTCATCTCAAGTCAACTACCCATAGTTCCCACAATCCAAGTTGTGGGTGCTTAGCTACTCATAGCTAAGGCAAAACCAATAAATATGCAAAGAGAAGACATAGTTGAGAGTTTTACCCAAAGCCATGATTGTTGAAGACACCACAATTGCAAACCACAAGCTTGATAAATTGACAGCGAGTAAAAAGCAAGATTTGTGATCCCCAAAAGTGGGTTTTCCAAGAGAAAAATAAAGAACTTTGCTAAAACCATAAAATATTGTTGAGAGAATATTCAAAGGAACATTCAATGTCTCAAAACTGGTCTCTCTAAAATAAAACCTAACTTAAAGTATTTATAGTAGTTACAAGTTTAACCTTCAAAATTACACAGAAAAGACAGCTAGCAGCTAGCACACCTCACAGGTACAACTCATAGGGTGACCTACGAGTCATAATCAATGCCTCGTATCCAGTTCTTGGCATCTTGAAATCAACTGGTATGTCCCATTGGTACGAGCCGTCGCTTGGGCTACGACTCATATGCTTCTCTCGTAGTAGGCCTATAGTTTTTGATCCAAAGTTTGGGCTCTCTGTTTCCTGCTACAAGTACACCTATATGAGTCGTAGTGAGATTTACGACTCATAGGATGGCTTTATAGGGTTGACCTCCACTTAGCAGATTTTTGATTTTTGGTCTCTGTTTCTTGCTACGATAACACCCTACGACTTGTAGCTTAGGCTACGACTCGTAGGTAAATTCATATGTCCTATGCTTCAGCAAATTCTACAATTTTCCTCCAAAATCATGCCAACGTAACTTTTCTGCAAGGACAACACAAAGCACTTAAAAATCATAAAAAACCGCATTAAGAACTTACAGAATCCTTTATTTTAGGCATCAAATGTGTTGTATTTGGACAGCACATCAACATCCTCAACTTAGAATTGTTGGTTATCCTCAAGCGACGACTCAATCTGCACAGACAATGACAAATCCATTGCAGCTATAGCAATGACATATACATGATTCACTCTAATCCAGGTATCCAACTATCATTTTCAAAACTAGATTGCAAAGCTACTAAGTACAACAAAAACATGATGATGAATCTGACAACTCAACTATGATAAGCTAAGGAGCATCAACCATACACAATCACTGGTATAGCCATATGCTAATTAAGTAGTAAAAATGTCCTCATAGAAAATAAGTCCGTCTTACTCACTCAAAAGACATTTAGAATTCAGGGACTGAGAAAGCATTGTCACTCTCACAAATGAAATTCATGCAAAATGACTAACACTATAGGCTTGCCTTTATACTCATCTTTTGACTTGGTGACAAAGTGGATTTGGACCACTTTAGGACTGAAGGGCTTTTAACATAGGTTCAGAGGGCTTTGGTATGATATTTTAGGCAAGTAGTGACTAAAACTATCCTTGAACCATGTTTACCAATACTTTGTTCTTCATAACCCAGCCATTTTCACTAAATTCACCCTTATTCTCCTGTTTCAAGCTTTCTCTGGTATTTTTTTTTCTCTTATTCAACTTTGCCTCAACCTTGAACTCTTTTTGTGCTAATCATTTCAACTCAAGACACTTTTCTTTTCTTTTTCTTCACTCGGCTCATGATTATTCATTTCTTTCTTTCTTTCTTTTCCAATCAACCACTTTATTTTTATTACTATACCATAATAAAGGCCACCCTCAACTTAGGCTTTTAGCCTGAGGTAAAGTACACAATATCTATTCCTCAAGCCAGGGCCACCATTTGTAGCCACCCTCAACTTAGTCTTTTATACTCAATCAAGGTTCACATGTTCAAGGATAGGAAAGGGTCAATATCAAGGTATTTCATTAAACAAGGTTAAGCTAGTAAGGTGTCAGGAAAGAATAAGTACATGAGAAGCTCAAAAATTTGGAACAAGGGATTCACTCACTCATTTGGTAGGTCATTTAGCTAAAAGTGGGTTCACTAAAAGAATAAAGGCCTAAGATCCTTTCCAAATCAACCACATCATCAAACCAATTTCAGAGTAACAAGGCAAGTTCTGAATCCATATATGATGCATAAATGAAGTAAAATAGGCTCACAACACACATGGCATTGCACCCACAATCACGTATAGACTCATAAGTCATGCTTTAAGCCTCAACTTACCTTCGAATTATCAAAACAAACATTGTCAGATACTAAAAATGCATACATGCATTAATAACCACAATCTCAAAAATTTTGAGGGTAGCTAATTTTTCAAATCTTTCAAAAAGCACTTAAAGACTCATGTATATGCCAATAGATAATATTACTATGTATCTACAAACTATCTACACTACCTAAAATATGCCGGTTCAACAGAAAATTAAACATCCACAAGGAAAAAGAAACACGACAAGAAAACCTTGGGATAATAGTGGAAGCTATGAAATCGAGGCTATTCAGACTTCACCTTAATCCATAACTTCTCACACCCCACCAAAATAGAATACTTTGTCCTCAAAGTAAAAAACACGTACTAAGACGAAAACGACATATATATATATATATATTAAAAATCAACATTTTATAAACTAATATCCAAAACAAAAGTAAAACAATATCTAACATAAAACATCCAAAACCAACAAGTAATAAGATTGTCTAATAAAAGCACAAAGTATCCGTAAAGAAAAGATAAGAATTAGGGTCAAAAGGGTCAAACATCATGGTGCTCAAACACCGGTATCAGTCTGGTCAGCAGTGTCCTGGGTTATGACCTCCTCCTCAGCAATCTGGGTCGCAGCTATACGTGAGCTACCCTCTCCATGTGAAAGTTTCTGCTCCCTATCTCTTTTTATGGCCGCCAATAGGATCGACCCCTGCACCATCGCCTCTGGTATCAGATCCTCCTCCGGTGCTGCTGGGTCATCAGGTCTAGGCCTCTTCTGGCTCATCATGCTCGAGGGGCCTCTTCCCATGGGTATGCGAGCGATCGGCTAACCAATCAAACACCTCATCACCCGTCGGTGCCACCTCTGGGACTGCAATAGGGGCTGCTAACATCTACAATAATTTGGCCAACTCCTCCATCACTGCACTTATGTGAGCAAGTCTAGCATCCTCGAGCCTCCACTTGACTCTCGCCTCAAATGCATATACCCTGGCATCCACCACCCTAACTCTGTCATCTACCAATATATGGGCGAATGCCTTTACCCTCTCCTCGAAGTCTCATATGGTCTGGTTGACCCATGATCTGACTTGAGCTGCTAAAGCATGTAGCCTTGACACCGCTGTAGCCACCCTGCGCACCAGTGCCTGAAAAGCAACAACAGTGTTAATAGAATCAACCTGTAATGTGGATGCTCTTGGTGCTGGAGTGCTAGAGGATGGAGTAGACTCAATCTCAACAGCTGGTGTAGGCTCTGTAGCAGTTGGAGTAGTACCGGTGGTAGCTAGGGTCGAACCCTGAGTCTGAGGCTCAACTGGGAATGGATCTGGGATAGCCGACGGAGCTGCACTAGGTAGGGCTACCGGGCCCTCATCAGCCTTTATTAGGTTAGGATCCATAGTGCGTGTGGCCTCGATATGCTAGTCCTGGTGGGGTCTATAGGAACACCTGCAGCATTGCATAATCGGTGGATCAAAATAGGGAAAGGTAGTGAGGTGTTTGTCCGGACTGTAGACTTGTGGATCTGCTCGGTGATAATCCGGGCCCAATCTATCTCATAACAAGCTAGAATGCTGGCTAATAATACAGCTCGCTCCAAGGTAATCACATTATCCATGAAAGTATGCGGGATACGCCAACGGATAATGGACCACCAAAACTTGGCCCGGAAAGAGAGGTGGGCTTTCACAATTGGATCTGTGTGGTCTATAACCCACATCATCTCGAACACCTCCTCACATATCTGATTGGCTATCTACTGTAGTAGCTCGGTCTTGGCCCAAACATCTTTTTCACTCACCGCTCTCCTCATTTTGTCAATGCGACTATGTACTCTGTGGTGGACTGAGGCACTATGTAGGTGGGCCCAAATTGAATCCATCGATTCGTTTCCTCCAAAGTAGGAACTCTTCGACCCTAGACTGGCACCACCCATAACCTTGGCTGCTCCATTGATTTCTTATTCTTCTTCAACCCTCGGTGGAGTGTAGCAAGATAGCTGCAAAAAAACTCATGGACTACGTAAGAGGCATACTTGCCTAACTGCTGTGTGGTCCATCATAGCCCATGCTCATCTATCTCCGCATCCAATCTTGGCACCTATCTAATACCGAATCATTTATCCTAGACTCCTCTTGAAAGTGTCGCACCGATTTGCCTTGTCCCTTGGGCTCTAACCCCTGGTCATATATCTCCTTCATCCCTGAGACACACTATCTGTGGTCGACTGGGGGCTGTGATTGGACTTCTTCCTGCTGGGTTTGGGAGGTGATCTCAGACTCCAACTCTGACCCTGAGTGTATGGGGGTCTTCTGTGGTAAGCTGCTCCTAGACCCATCTCTATTACCCTGTTATTCCTCCTCTTCAAACTTGGAGGAACTGCTGACTTCCATGGATTTCTGAACCGTAAGTGCTCAGGTCTTAGGTGCATTAGCCTCGGGGTATATTCTGACCTTGTGAACTTCTAGAGACCCATCAGATCTCTCAGCCTCAGAAGATTTGTCCACCAATCTCCGTTGGAATGTTTGGATCGCTCGTTTCTCTTTTGGAGGCATGATATCTGCAAGCCAACCACATAATACATGTGAGTATCAAGATGTTTGATCAAACAAATCACATAACAAAGCACAAGAAACAAAAACACATAAGAATAGAAAATCGCGGATACAGTTGCGTGTCTGTAGTTACAAGATGCAGGTATGACTCATGTGGGATCCTATGAGTCATACTCTAGCCTTATAATACAAGGGTTTTTGAGAAAAATGCAATCTGACATCAGATACGAGGTGCAGTTACAACTCATAGGGTGGTCTACGAGTCGTAGTCTAGCCTCATACCTTATTCCAGAGGTACTTTTAAAATCCCAGTCAGACTTATGAGACCCTACTGCGAGTCGTAGAAGGTTCTAAGAGTCATAGTTGGGTCTCATATAAGAAATGTGAAGTAACCATGCGTGACTGGTGCTTGCTACGAGCTGCCACTATGACTCGTATGACAACTTATGAGTTGTAGGGGGCCTCGTTGTCAAAAACAGAAGGCATCTGTAGTGCCTACTACATTTCCACAAGACACAAAAATCTCAGAAAACATTTAAGCATTGACAAGCATCAGAACAGTAAATTAAATTCGACACAAAATTAGACCCAATACAATATCAGCCAGTTATAATAATCATCATCCCAAAAAAATCGGAGTCAATCCCACATTATATCAAGCAATACTGAAGGCAATTTCGTTTCCACACTCATACTTGTTATCAACAACACATTCCATAGAGATTCAATTATAGTTCATACATTCTCAAATAAGGTTAACAAAATGTGGCATATTGAAACACACCTACACCTTCTAAATTCCCATTCCAAGGATAATTCTCACAAGGGTCGGACAATAATTATGCATTACATTCAAAGGACCATTTATTTTTACATCCACAACCACCCACACAAGAATTTCGAATCACGTTCAATTCATAGCGACATATTTCAAAGCATTCAAACCCTAGTTTTTGTGTCTAGACCAAAGCACCCTCACATGGCAAGAATCTTCATGATCAAACCCAATACGCAATCATTTGAAGACTAAAACTCACCATAATAGTGCGTTAAAGTCAACCATGAAGCTTACCAAATGGCAGAAGAATTAAGCCAATGCAAAGTGGATGGAAAAGCATGCCGAAACCCTATGAAATGGTGTCCTCGCTGGAGTTTTCGCTGGAAAGTGACGTTGGTATCCGAGATTGTGATCGAAATAGTGAAAAATGGATTGAATTTGGGGAAATCACGGCTTCTAGTGCTTAAGAAATGATTTTATGGGTCAAATTTTATTTTGACCCCTTTAATATTAAACCGGGTCATTCCTTTAAAAAGTTGTAGATCTGGGCTATGAGACCCTGACTATGAGTCGTAGGGTGTCCTAAGACTCGTACGTTCTGGTATCATAGTAGAACCAACACTTGCAAAAATTTAGCAGTCATACCTGGGAACTACGAACCCCACTTACGACTTGTAGAAGACCCTACGAATCATAAGGTTGGCTCGTCGTGTGTGTGCCAACTTTTGATACTCACTATTTCCATCTACGAAGCATGACTATGAGTCATAGTGGTGACTACGACTCATAGACCTGCTCGTAGAGGCTTCTCCAAGTGCCATTTTCTCACATCTTCAGTTCTTTAATTTCCACCTACAAACCAAATCTCAAAACACAACCATCTTCAAATTATTACAACTGCATCAATGTCTTTCAGCTTAAAACAAACAAACAACTTGCTACCTAAGAATTCTAATAATGAAACACACGTAAAACAAACCACCAATTATCAAAGATGCTTGGGTTTCCTCCCAAGAACCACCTTATTTAATGTCGTGGCTCGACTTTGTCATCGTCCTTTATCAACAATCATCAAGGGTGCACACTTCACTCTTAAACTCATCCAGGTGTTTCATTGACTAGCAGATGTCAAACACTACCTTTGCATCATTAACCCTAAACTGAAGTTGAACCAAATCCATATCTACGAGAGCTCAGTGGCTAGAAATGGTCTTCCCAAAATAATAGGCACCTCGAAATCAACCTCACAATCAAGGGTCATAAAACCCGTAGGAAAGATGAATTTATCAACTTTAACAAGCACATCAAGAAGTATTCCCTCTGGCTTTTTGATGGTTTGATCCACCATAAGCAATCACATTCTTGTCAGGGTAGAAGTGCCAAGCCTAAGCTTTTCAAATATGGCAAGAGGCATTAGATTGATGGTCGCTCCTAAGTCACACAGTGCCCTTGCGAACTCAACATCACCAATAGTGCAAGGGACGGTGAATGCACCGGGGGTCCTCTCATTTTTGAACAAGGCATTTGGTCATGGTCGCACTATATTGTTGGAGTTCCTGTGAGAACTCTTAGCTCAAAGTGCATTTCTTTATCACCAAATCCTTCATATACTTGGCGTACCTGGGCATCCTCTCCAAACTTTCTAGAAGGGGAATGTTGATGGATAGTTGCTTCAACATTGAGAGGAAGTGTTTGAATTTACCCTCCTCCCCTTTTTTCTTAAGCTTTTGAGGGAAAGGAGGAGGAGACTTTGGAATTGACTTCATTTTTTCGTGCTCCCTTACCTCTTCTCTTTGCATCCCAATAATCTCCGAACCTTCCCCCTCAACCATAACTTCACCACCAAGACACTGCTCATCAACTTCATCCACAATCACTGGCATAGGGGGATCTATGGTGCTTTTGCCACTCCGAGTCATGACTGCCATGTAATGCCCTTCATTTTTAGGCTTTTAAACTGTGTTGCTTGGAAAGGTGCCCTTTTGGCATTGGTTCAATTGTGAAGAAACTTGCCCAAATTGTTGTTCAAGTTGCTTAATCACCACCAGCTGAGACTCTATTTTTTGGTTAATACTTGAAATATTCGCTTTCATTCCGTTCAAGGTATCATCTTGGTGGTCGGTTTCAACAACTTGTCAAACATATTTTTAAGCCTAGAAGTGCTTGGTATGGCATCACGGTTGTAGATGGCACATAAGGACCATTCCTATAACCTTCTCTTCTACTCTATTTGGCATCCGACACTCTTTCCCTTTCATGGTAACCACATCGGTTATCTCTGTAAGCACCATCATGGTTATAGTTTCGACCTTGATTCCCGAAACCTTGCCTCCAATAGTCTGAGTTTGACCCTTGGGGGTTATTCCAGAAATCTGCCGCTTTATTACTCACAAAACAAGCACCTTCAT
>JAOTQR010056021.1:0-14243 GCA_025774065.1 Solanum ossicruentum | reverse complement strand
AAAACCTGCACAAAAATAAGAGAGATGAAATAATATAGTAAACAAATTTATAAAATTCTAAAAATATAATTTTAAATACATACTTTTGCCCATTACTTAGAACTAATTTTGTAATGACCAGTTAGGTTATTTTAGATACTAGACACCAACTTATGGGTAAATGTTAAATAATTTTTATAATTGGTGATTAATGGATTAAGTCTTCGATTTATTTAATATCGTATGTAAAACTTGACTCATATATTAAAAGAAGTAGTGGAATATAATAGTTTGCATCATAACCTATTATTTTTAAAAGGAAAAGAAACAAGGTTTGTGCAAGGTACGTACGCCATCTCATAAGTGCATTGCACCTTCAGGAAAATAATCAAAAAAATTTTATATGTTGTTATCGATTGTTTTGCTGATTGAGAGCTAAATGTAAGTTTATTCTAATTTAGTAGTATGGGGGGGGGAGGGGGGAAGAAGTAGTTTTTTTTATTGCATAATGGTTGGATAAAGAGGATGACAATCAATAGGAAGTTAATGGTATAAAAAGGAGATGTGAACTTGAAATTTCCTACAGATATTACTGTTTTATTGTTAAGCCTTATCATTAGAAATTTTTTGATTGGTTTACAATGTGTGAAAAATTTTGTTGTTTAAAAAATTTATGACATTCCATCTTTAGTTACTGGATGTGGATATTAAGATAGCATAAGGTTTGAGGTGATAAAATATGTGTATGCAAGTTCATAACATTTAAGGCATAAAAGGTAGCAGTCTTTATCCAAGTTAAGAAATTGGGGTTCATAAAACAAGAATTTAACTTTTAGAGGCCTAGGCTAGAAATATTGTAATACGGATGTTTATGGACTCATATACTTACAAATAATGCATATTTAAAAGATCAGGAATATACAGAAGCTTTATGAAAGACAAGCCAAAATCTTGAGGATTTGTGACATGTGTTCGATATTCAAGGTATATTAAGACTTTTCAGACTTCTTTGAAGAATGGTTTTCTAATTTAATATTAAAACAATGAAATAGAGAATAAGTAAGGGTGAAAGATGGGGGTCTCGTACCAATATGTGACAGGCATTGGTGCAAGCACTGGTGTTTTAAAGAGAAAGTTTATTACTATAAGATGGTGGATTGTAATCTAAGAATTCCAAAGCATATGGGCATTAGTTGATGTTGTATAACTTAGTTTCTTTATGTGGTTGTTTTCTTTGTTAAACCCATATACTTGTGATAGCTGAGGTGATTACATGTTGTATCAATAATTTTTATATTGTGATGCATCATCATCTCCTATATTAATGATGTTATATTATGCATACGTATTGACATGATGTTAAGTGTGTCTTGATATCATTGTTATAATTTAAGTTGGGCATGTGGAGATCGTCTATGCTAGGGATGGTTGAATTTATGATAGTGCATTGAGATTGTCCGAACAGACACCTAGAGATCGTCTGTGTCGGTATATGTACCTCATGAGTCCCCCATGGATCACAAACTCTCGATGTATTCCTGAGAGGTATTGTGTATTTATGATTTAAGGATGACTTGATATTTGAGTTATATTATTTCATGGTGTTGCATTGAATCTTATTATACTCTTTATTCTAGTTGATTGTGCTTTATTGGTGTTGAACATTAGGTGATATTTGATTATTTCTATTTGATAGAACTTGATTATTAAGTATAGTACACTTACAACATTAGAAGATAATTTTTACATATACTCCTGTCAATATTTCTTCGTTGTTGGTCAATGGAACATGTTGGGTAAATGCAGTTTCATACTCATACTATTTTTTTGCACTCTTTGTAGTGCAGATTCACTTCTGAGTACGAGCGCTTCCTGTGGAGTTGTTTGAGTTGAAGCTTGAATTATCTTGGAATAGTGGTGAGCTTCTTGGCTATCTCGCAATCCATACCTCCCTCTACTTCATTAAATTTTCTGCTTCTTTCGTATCTATAAAAAATATTTCTTGTGTTTAGACTTGTCATCTTAGTTTTTGACTTGCATTACTATTTTAGAAGCTCCTGTACTTATGACACCAAATCTTAGGTGGTATTTTAGCTTTTTGCATTTCATACTTATAAGGGACTTATTATTCAGGATATTCGTTTGTTATCTATATTTCACTTTATTTATTACCTTGAATTAAAAATTTATTGGGTTATCTTACCTATCAGCTGGGAGTATAGGTTCCATCATGACTCGTGTTTCAAGGTTGTGACAAACTTGGTATCAAAGCTCTAGGTTTATTGTCTCATGAGTACAAGAGTAATGTCTGGTATAGTCTTGCGGATTAGTATGATGACATCCATATTTATCTTTGAGAGGCTATAGGACATTTATGAAACTTCTACTCTTTACATTCTGTGTAGTGCAAATTTGACTCCGCTGAAATTATAACCTTATTGTCTCATTCTCTCATAGATAGTGGCAACTCGTGTATCTTAGAGTGGTGATTAGGAGCCTAATCCTGCACTTGCTTCTGGTGTTACTATGCTAGGTAGAGGTAAGGGCCGAGGGTGAGATCGAGGAAGAGGCCGCATTACGAAACATGTGGGAAGAGAAATATCAACAACCATCCAGGGTCATGCTGGGGATGTATTTCCAGATGCAAATGTGATTCACAGGGATGTGCAGGGTCATGTTGGGGAATATGGACCCTCTCAGGTACCACCTAGTTTTTTTGCCACTTTAGTGCTTCAAGATACTTTGGTTTGTATACTAGGACACTAAGAAGGGATGGCTCAAGCGAGAATAATGTCGGTACCCTCTGATGGTTGACAGACTCGTATTGGAGGCCAAACCCCAGATCATATAGTTGCTCCAGGTTCTTAGACTACACGTACTCAACTAGCTACTACGACAACTCCTGGTTTTGACACTATGGCATTGTCGGTTGTTACATTACATTTTCTTAGTAGACCTGATATGACGGTGGATGAGGAGAAGATATTTGAAAGGTTCAAAATGATGAATACTCTAACTTATATAGGTGTCTTAAATGATAATGTGTATGAGTTTATAGTCAGTTTTCATGAGAGATTGCATAATCTTGGGTTAGTGGAGTCACATAAATTTGACTAAAGATGATTGGCCCTACCAAGCAATGATGGAGGGATTATATTAGTAGAAGGCCAACTAGATTATCTTCACTTTCATGGATTCAGTTTACTTAGGTATATTTAGATAAGTTTCTTCCATGCAGTGAGAGGGATAAAAAAAGGTTGAGTTGAAAGTTTGTAGCAAAGTGGTATGTTAGTTATGGAATATGAGATTAAATTGCATGCCTTGGCTAGGCATGCGTCTATAATACTTCCTACCGAGGCTGAGAGAGTTAGAAGGTTTTTCAAGGGATTTATCTTTTTGATTCACATGGGAGTTTCGTAGGTTGCACCTTCTGGTTCTACTTTTCAAAAAGTGGTAGATGCTGCAAAGGACTTAGAGATGATTCGACGTGAGGGATTTGAGCAGTGTGAAGGCACAAGGGCCAATCATTAGAATGATTGTTGTAGTGCTCCACCTAGGAGTCGAGGTTACTTAGGGAGAGGTCCTAATTCTCATTTTAATAGACCTATTCATGTTTCTATGCCAGCGTTTGGAGCTGATCATATTGGTGATAGCACCTCTAGCTCAGCCCATACTTCTCAGGGTTCATCTTCTAGACCATCAGGTTGTGGAGGGCATATTATTAGGTTCCTCTCATCATCCTATTCCTTATAGGGATTGTTTTGAGTTTGGTGATATAGGACATTTTCGAGAGACTGCCCCAGGATTGATTGTGGTGGTTTGCATTAGGATTCTCATGCTTTGACTTCTAAGACTGCACAACCTTTGACTAGGAGAGGTGCACAAAGTGGAAGAGGTGGTTCTCATATGAGTAAAGGTGGTTCTTATACGTGTAAAGGTAGTTCTTATTCTAGTTGAGATACTGGTCATGGAGGTTCACAACCTACGGGTGGTCATGACCAGTGTTATGCTTTTCCAAGTAGGCCAGAGGCAGAGACTTCAGATCCTGTTTTCACAAGTATTATTATAGTTTGTCATTGATCAACCACTGCATTATTTGATCCAGGCTCTACCTACTCTTATATGTAAATATTTTTGCTTTGAGTTTGGATATGTTATGTGAGTCTCTTGATTTGTCGATATATGTTTCTACTCTTGTTGGGGATTTGTAGTGCATACTGATCATAAGTAGTTACTTTGATGGGTTATAACACTCAGGTCGATTGAATGTATTAAATATGATAGACTTTGATGTTATTATTGGGATGGATTTGTTGTCTCCCTATCATGCTTTTTTGAATTGTCATGCCAAGATAGTTATATTAGCTATGCCTGGGATTCCTACTATAGAGTGGAGAGGTTCTCTTAGTTATGCTCCAAAAAGCGTGATATAATTCCTTATGACTCGTTGACCGGTGGAGAGGATATTTGGCCTACTTGGCATATACTAGCATGGATACTCCTATGCTTGAGTCTATTCAGTAGTGATTGAGTTTTCAGAGGTCTTTTTGACAGACCTACAAGGTCTTCCACCTGATCGTGATATTGACTTTTGTATTGATCTGGAGCCAGATACTCAACTTATATCTATTCTACCTTATCATATAACACTAGTTGAATTGAAAGAGTTAAAGGAGAAGTTGCAGGATCTTTTAAGCAATGAATCCATTAGGCCAGGTCTATTTCCTTACGGGGCTCTAGTCTTGTTTATGAAGAAGAAGGATGGATCGATGTGCATGTGTATTGACTATCAACAGTTGAGCAAGGTTATCATTAAAAATAACTATCCAATACCTCGTATTGATGATTTATTTGACTTGATTTAGGGTACTTCTATTTTCTCCAACATTGACATGAGATCCAGTTATCATCCATTGAAGATTAGGGTAGAGGATATTCCTAAGACAACTTTTCGTACACGTTATGGCCATTATGAGTTTCTAGTAATGTCTTTTGGATTGACTAACGCCTCAGCAACATTTATGGACTTGATGAGTAGGATGTGTAGACCGTAATTAGATTCCTTTGTTATTCTCTTCATAGATGATATATTGATATATTCTCGCAGTAAAGGGGAGCACGAGTATCATTTGAGGGTTGTACTTGGAATCTTGAAAGGGAAGAAGCTCTATGCAAAATTTTTGAAGTGTTAATTTTGGCTTAGCTCAGTGACATTCTTAGGATATGTGGTGTCCAAAAAGGGTATTATGGTGGATCCTAAGAAGATTAAGGAGGTTCAAGATTGGGTTAGACCTACTTCAGTTACTGAGATTTGAAGTTTCATAGGCCTTGCAAGTTATTATTGATGATTTGTGGAGAGGTTCTCATCTATTGTATCTCCATTGACTAGATTGACCTAGAAGGGTGTGGCTCACCGGTATGATGAGTGTGGGGTAAGTTTTCAAAAGCTTAAGACCTCATTGACCACTGCTCCTATATTGACTCTACTAGTGGAGGGGGAGAATTTTATTATATATTATGATGTTTCTTGGATTGGTCTTGGTTCTATATTGACGCAGAAGGGGAAGGTGATAACTTTAGCGTTAAAGCAGTTGAAGGTTCACAAGAAAAACTACCCTACTCATAACTTGGAGTTGGCCACTGTAGTGTTTGCATTGAAGATTTGGAGGCATTATCTTTATGGTATGCATTGTGATGTGTTCACAGATCATTATCGTCTCCAGTATATATTCAACAAAAAGGATCTCAATTTGAGACGATGAAGATGGATAGAATTACTCAAGGACTATAATATGACTATCCTTTATCATCCATGTAAGGCAAATATGGTAGCAGATACCATGAGTCAAATAACAATAAGTATGGGTAGTCAGGCCTTGTTACAGGTTAGAGAGCGTCCTTTGCCTATAGATGTTTAGTCCTTAGCCAGTAGCTTTGTGAGGCTTGACATTTCAGAATCTGGTATGATTTTGGATTATATGGAGGCTAGGTCATCCTTGTTGCAGCAAATTCAGCTTCAACAATTTCATTATGGTAATTTACGTAAGATTCAAGACAAGGTGTTAAAAGGTGAATCCAAGGAGACAATTCTTGATAGTGAGGGAGTTCTGAGGATAAAAGGTCATATTTGTGTTCCTTGCCCTAGTGATTTGACTACCTTGATTATGGAGGAGGCCCATAGTTTGAGCTGCTCTATTCATTCAGGGGCTACTAAGATGTATCGTGAGTTAAAGCAACATTATTGGTGGTGTTATATAAAGAGAGACATAGTAGATTTTGTGTGTCGGTATTTGAAATCAGCAAGTGAATATGAACACCAAAAGCCTAGAGGTATGACTCAAAGGATGCCCATACCTGAGTAGAAGAGGGAGCGTACTGCTATGGACTTTATGGTGGGGTTGCCACAAACCTTGGATAAATTTGATGCCATATTTGGTATTGTGGGATCAATTGATGAAGTTTGAACACTTTATACCAGTTATAAATCATAAAAGCTAGCCAAGATGTACATTAGAGAGGTAGTTCTCTTGCACGGGGTGCCTATTTATATTATTTTAGATCGTGATACACAATTTACATCTCACTTTTGGAGGTCTATGCAAAAAAGAGTTGGGTACTCGAGTAGATCTTGGTACACCCTTTCACCCACAGACTATTAGTCTGTGGTGTATTACTAAGGTCCTTGAGGATGTGTTACGAGCTTGTGTTATCGAATTTGGTGGTGATGTCACCCAAGTTATACCTCCTTTTTAGAGGATAAAATGGTTATTGTAAAGATATATAACCTAACCATGGTTAGGGTTGAACCCACAAGAAATATGTAGACTCAAGAGAATTCACTAATCTACAATCCGAATAGTTAACCAACATACTTCCCCCGGGGGAGGGGGGTTTGAAATAATCAATGAGAAATAAAGATAAAATAACTATCACAAGAGAAAATTCAAAAATGTAGAGATACTAGGGTGTTGTGTTTCCCATGATTCCCTAACTTAGTATCACCAGACAACCTAATTCTTTTCTAGTATATAGCATGCAGGACGGTAATTTATGTTCACCAAGCTCTTTGGTTAAAGGTGAGAGGTGAATTTCACTGTGACTTGGTCCATTTCCATAGTGTGCATTACTAACCATTACCTATTAGTCCCAGTACAACCTCCCCTTGGCCATGTTTGGTTGATTAAACGAGAACACATCAATCAAATCCTATTAATCAAACCCATGGCCACCACTAGAAAACATGCAAAATGAAGAAATAGATTAATACATGCACATACACCTTCCAAGAATTATGAACTATCTGATTTTACTTTGTTAGTTCTTTATGGTTCCCACAACACTAATTATGAATTATCCGATTTTACTTTGATAGTTCTTCATGGTTCCCACAACCCTTGTTGTGGATTTAGCTACTCATGCTATGTGTAGATGTAAGAATTATGAATTGAGAAGACATAATTGAATACTTACACAATAGAATTAAGAACAAGCAATTCAACTTCAACAAGAATCCCAAGCTTCAAAGTAAAATTAAATCACAAGAGTTCTCAAAGACTCTCCAATATGATGTTACAATTTTTTATCTCAAAATATTGAGTTCTCTGAGTACTTGGCAACAACTTATGAAAAATAACCTAAACACCTATTTATAATAACTAAAATTCTAGTTCTAAACAAAATAGGAGAATTGGTAGGCATGCCATACGAAAGGTCTTTACGAGCCATATTGCATTCCATGACCCATAATCGGGGTCTCATACTCAGCTGCTGGAAATTTGGACTTCAACTCTACCACACCCCTCTCCGACTCATAAAGTGTTTTATGACCCATAAAGGGGGTTCCTTCTAACGAAACACCTGAAAGTCCAATTCTCTAATTCTCAGGGCACAAATCCTCTCCTATGACTCGTAAATCTCTCAACGACTCATCTGCATGTTCATAGAATAAACTTCAAAAGACAGGCCCTCACAGAAATCTTCACAAAATCTCCTTATGGCCTGTAGAATGATCTACAACCCATAAAGCGTCTCGTATCACAGACTCAGCAACTTCTGTAGTTTTCCTCGAAATCAAGGCCAACCTATAATTCTGCAAAAACAAAACCTAAAAACATATAAAATCAACTAACATCACATTTAGATCACATAAAATTCCATATTTTAAGCATTAAAAGTGCTGTATTTTGGAAGCTACACCGTCAACTTAAAATTATTGCTTATCCTCAAGCGATGGACTCAATCTAAATGGATAATATAGTAATACACAGACCTCAACTCAATGGCATACATCACATAAATATTACACTCAAAGACCCACACCAACATCGCAAAACAAGATCAAATAGCTATCTAAAGAACCAATACAACCCGTTGTTTGTGACTACACAACTATGACAAGAAAAGTATTATCAACAATCGACAATCACTGAACAAGTCTAGTATTAACAATGCAATACAAGTGCCCTCACAGAAAGAAGTCCCATACTTGATACTAAATGACCTTTTAATCTTTTAACCTTGATACTATGCAAAATCACTCACTCTCACAACAAATATTCATGTATAGTGTCTAATACCATAGGCTTGCCCCGACACTCATGACTCAGACTTTGAACCAACTGGACTAGGATCACTTTATGACTTTCTAGGCTTGTAATGTAGGCTCAGGGGGTGTTGGTATGATATTGTGGGTAAATAGTGACTAAAGGCCCTTCTTTACACTGTTCTTTTTTACACTTTTTCCCTTCCACATTTGTTATTTTCTCCTTATTCTCCCTTTTTCCTATTTCAAGCTTTTTTGGGTGCTTCCTTTTCATTTTTCAGCCTTTTGCCTTATTTTTACACTTCCTATTGCTTTTTAGCTTACAACTAAGGTATAACTTATTTTTCTTGCACCCAGAACATGATTTTTCCCTTTTTCTCTGTATCACCAACTCACCCCCTTATTTTTGTTTTCTCCTTACACCAGCTACTCTCAACTTAGGCTTTTAGCCCGTGTTGAGGTGCATAATATCCGTCCTCAAAACTAGGGGCACTTTTGGTAGCCACCTTCAACTTAAGCTTTTTTCATCAGTCAAGGTGCACAATGCTCAAGGAAAAACTAGTGCCAATTCTAGGATTTTACAACTAACAAGGCTAGGTTAATCAGGTGTTTTCAAAGAATAGATACATGTTATGCTCAAACATTTGGAACAAGGGATTATCTCATAGCTTTGATTGGTTAATTTAGGCTAAGTGGACTATTAATAACAATGGCCTAAGATCCTTTCCTTATCCAATTAATCTACAATCTAACTTAGAGTAACCGGGAAAGTTCTGAATTAACACAAAAAACACGAATCTATCAATTAAGCTTATACTCAGATGGTACTGCATAATTATCAACAAAAGACTCTGAAATCATGCTTTTTACCTCAATATACGCTCACTTGTCAGAACAAACATTCTCACACACCTAAAAATGCATAGTTGCTATCTAATTACTAATCAAAATTTTTGGTGGGTATCATTTTTCAAACAGAACACAAAAACATGCTATATGCCATAAGTATTGGTACTATATGCTATAAATAAACATTGTAAATATGTCAGTTCAACGGAAATTAAATACCACGAGGAAAAAGAACACAGGCAAGAAAACCTCGTGATAAAAAATTGGGTTAATTATGGACCAAAGCTACTCAGACTTCACTGAGGCCCATAACTACCCACACTCCATCAATAAAGATATGCATTATCCCCAATATACAAAATCAATGGCCTAAGATCTTTTCCTAATCCAGTTAATCTACAGTCTAAATTAGAGTAATAGGGCATGTTCTGAATTAGCACACAACACACGAATTTAGCAAATTATGCTCACATTCACATGATACTGATTACTTATCAGCAAAAGACTCTTAAATCATGCTTTTTCTCGATCTATCCTTACTTATTAGAACAAGCATTGATAATACACTTACACATGTATGGTCTCTATCTAGACTAACTACTCAAAAATTTGGTGGGCATCATTTTTCACAAAAGAAGCACAAAAACATGTATATGCAACAGATATTAGTACTACATGCTACAAATACAACATAAACATGCTAGTTCAGCAGAAATTAAATATCCATGGGGAAAAGAACACATGCAAGAGAACCCCTACGAGCAAATACTGGGGTAGTGATGGACAAAGGTTACTCAGACTTCACTGAGGCCCATAACTACCCACACCCCATTGATAAAGGGGTGCATTGTCCTCAATGCACACAATCAAAATAAAATAAAGTAGTAAGGTCAAAAAGCATACCTGGACACCTAAGTGCCAGTTGTAGCTGAGTCTAGCCACCCTCAACCTGCATGGTGTCCTCCTCAATTGTAGTACCATGTTCGAAGTGGCCAACACCCCTCACCTGCTATAGCTCATGAGCCTATCGTCTCTCTTTCTCCTATCATGACTCCCTCAAGACAAGCTCGAGCTCCTCCTCCTCTATCAGCCTGACAAGTACTTGTACAACATCTGGATCATTATTCGGATGAGGCCTTTTCCTATAGAAAGGCTGTGTGCACTCCTGTAACACCCCACACCTTATAGTACTAGTACAATGCAAATGAAACATGATATGGTTTGGTCAAATTAACACCTATTTTTAAAAGTGCTCAAATTTCATGTTATAGGGAGATATATGCATCTAACGCTTAAGAGGACCGAGTGTATATATGTTTTATGTCAAATTAAGGAGATCACGACCTTAAATGAAGTGAGAGAATTGAGGTGCTTGTAGGACTTAATAAGTTATCTAGTGATTTACCTACTTACTTGACTTAAATTTTCTAGCTAAACGGAGACGAGGTTCGACGTTAAATTAGTCCAAATTCAATTATGAATAAAGTCCGTGTTAAGGGTGTAAATTTGGCTCATGTTTTAGCATCACCCATGTACTATATTTTCAACCCAAGAAGGATATTTAAAAGGGACCAAAGACAGCACAACCCACTTGACCATTTGGCCCCAAAACTAACTAAGAAAAAGTTGGAAAATAGGCAGCCCAAGCCTATCAACTTGGAGACCTATTTCGGCCCAAGTGTAATGGCCAAGCTGCTGGATAACTATCTTGATACTGTGTTGTATTAAGTGGTCAAAATATCAATAGAAAGGCAGAAAAATTCATCTTATAAAAAGGGGTTAGAAGCAGCAACATTTATTCACTCTTAGACATGGAAAAAAATTCAGCTTTCTCAAAACTTTGGTGTTTTTCTTTCTTAACCTAGCAAGTAACTACAAGGGGAGTTATAGGGTTCTTGTAGAAGGCCTATACTTTGAAGTTAGTGGTAAGTAAGTTTACACATGTGTTTAGTATGATTTTCTTATGAAAAACAAGAAGTATATGCTAGTATGTTGTGTTGGAAATTTGGAACAACATGTGTTTAGAAAGTTGCAGCATACTTGCCTTTTGTTTTAGTGACTTCTCTATGGTTTGTGGATGTATTATGAAGAGAAATAAATTTTATTAATATGGTTTAAGGTATAAATATTACCCTAAGGTTGCTGTCCTGATATTGATTTCATTTAACAAACACGTTTTATTGTGTTATTTTAAGTGTAATGTAGATTGGAACTTGTGGGCTGTTGGATGAAAAGTTATTGTCCATGTACTTAATGACTTCTTGGGTGCTATTCGAAGACTTTTTTAGTACTATATGTGTATATGTTGCTAGAAAGTTTGGTTAGAGATGGAAAAGGTTTGGAGTTGTCGACGTCGAAATGTAGCGAAGGGAGGTAACGTTATGCTGTCTATTTATAGGTTGTGTAGAATTGTTTTGTGTTGTGCTTTGTGAGTTGTTGTAAGAGTATTGTGGCATTAAACTAGGCTGCACATGATATGTACATGTTAATGTGTTTTAGAAAGTACGATTAGGGGCATAAAGGTTGAAAGAATACACTCGGGTTTATAGATACTAGCTTGCTGTCTGTGTATTGGTTTGTTATGTGATTGGGCTGCCAAGATATATTTATTGACTGCTAATGCTAGTTTTATCACCTACTATGTTGTAGATAAATATTTGGAAGAATGGAAGGTTATCTTGAGGTAATAGCGAGGTCATACAGCGAGTTATGTAAAGCTACTTGATTTCGTATTGCTTGGCATGAAATATAGATCCTTCCTTGGCACATAATGGCGCTTACAAATGCCGACACAACTATTAACTGTGTCTACACTCTTGCACATGTTCATATGTTCCCATACATAGTTACCTTCAAATCTGCATACATACATGGATACCAAGTTACATGGGTTCTTTTTGCCAAATAAAGTTCATGAGTTCTTTCATCTCATATGCATTTCATTATTTATGTAACGTACTCTTTTCATTGTCACATTGTCTTTATGATTATCTACATGTCACATGTTACATCTTCAGTCCTATAGCTCCAATATCATGACCACCAAAAGAATCATATCAAAGGTAATTGAAAGATAAAGTATATTGTTTATTGATGGGTGGTAGCCCGAGAGGTGGAAACATTACCTAGCTAGGGATGATCCTATCACGGGTAATAGCCCAAGGGGTTAAGGAGGAACCTAGCTAGGGATGATCTCGATACAGTTTTTATTAATGGGTGGTAGCCTTAGAGGTGGAAGAATCACCTAGCTAGGGACGATCCTATCATTGGGTAGTAGTCCGAAGGGTTAAGGAAGAACCTAGCCAGGGACAATCCCGAAACAGTTTTACCACTGATTAGTTGGTCATTTGTATTACAGCGGTGCATAGATTATATAGTAAAGGTAAAGTAATATAAAGAACATAAAGTACATGATTCTAAAGTTTAACCAAAGGTGGTCTTTAATTTTGCACCAGTGCATGGTCTCATTTAAGTTTTTACTTCACATACAGTATATCCTGCCTTACATATTTAGTACATTATCTCATATTGACGTACCTTACGGAGGACCTGTATTTCATGCTGCAGGTGCATGTGCTAGTAGATCTCTCCAATAGGAGTATAGGATATCCAGCTGCTGACACCAAGCTCCAGGTTGCTCCAATGTTTTGTGTGTGTCTAGAGCTTATATGTTTATATTGTACAGTTAGTTTAGGCGGGGCCTGTCCTGGCCCTTGTCAGATACTTTCTCTTATCAAAAGGCTTTGTAGACTATGTAAATTAAAGTGTGGTCATGTTTTGTACTTTAAACATTGTGCCCCAATGCCCTAGTCATATGCATTTCCTTTTGGCTTGTTATCACTGTCTATCTGCTTAAAGGCATGTGAAAGGTAGAAATATCTTGTAATATATGTAGAAAGTGCATAGATACTAGTTGATTCTCCTGAGGCTTATCGGCAATGGGTGCCAATCCGCCCTAACGGGACTTTGGGGCGTGATAGAAGTGGTATCAAAGCAGGTCATTCTAGGGAGTCTACAAAGTCGTGCCTATGTAGAGTCTTGTTTATTGATGTGTTGTGCACCACATTTATAAGCAAGAGGCTATGTGGCATTTAGGAGTTGTTACTTTCTTTTCATTCTTTAGATCATGCTATAGAGCTAAGTATAATAGGTGGATTGTGTCTAACCCCTAAATTGTTTTGTACAGCAAGTATGCCAGAAACCAAGAAGAACAAAGATAAAGGGAAGGAAGTAGAAGTGGTGGTTGGTATACCCAGCCTGGTGAGACAACGAGATGAGGTTCAAGAGGAGTCTTTATCACAAACATCTCCAACTCCTCCAGCACCTGATGAATCGGGAAGTAGTGAAATTCCCCCAGAACCACCTGGTTATGTTATAGTGCAGGATTTAAGAAATGCAGTCCAACTATTAACTCGTATAGTTGCTGGCCAAGGTCAAAGGCAGGAGGGTCCAGTTATGGGTACCAGTGGTATGAATAGGGTAGCTGGTATAAGGATGGTGATTTTCTTAATTTGGACCCCCCAGCCTTCATTGGGTTAGATCCTAATGAAGACCCCTAGGACTTTATTGATCAGATTCAGCGTACTTTAGATGTTATACACGTAAGTGGTACAGAAGCTATCGAGTTAGTGATATATAGGCTGAAGGGTGTGGGTATATTGTTTTACGAAGCTTGGAAGCAATCTAGGGGTATAGATGCACCTCCAACTACCTGGGAGGAGTTCAAAGAGGCATTTCTTGACCATTATTTGCTGTTAGAGATCCAAGATGCCTATGCAAATTAGTTCCTGAACCTTCACCAAGGGAATATGAGTGTGAGGGAGTATAGCCTTCAATTTAATTCCCTGGCCAGGTATGCTCCTAATGTAGTTGC
>JAOTQR010055971.1:0-48593 GCA_025774065.1 Solanum ossicruentum | reverse complement strand
TCATTTGGTCAGGTTTGGGGTGTATTAGGTTCATGGGAGACTCCTAGTACCTAAACGAGTCCAAGACTTCTCTAAGAATTGAGTTTTGGGTGATGGTTCATGCAAGGGTCAACTTTAAACAAGAATAACTCTTGGCACATTTGGAACTAGGTGGGCCACGACATGTCAAATTAAATACCTTTAAGTTTTTTTTGGAATGCACTTGGTCTCACCTTATTCTGATATCGGATGAAGGAGTTATGTCCATTTTTGTGAGACACTCCCATGTAGCGAAGCCCCATGGGCACCCATATGGGAAATGTGGCATTGTACGGGTGGTGATAAATGTATGGGGCTGGAAAATGGTGTAGTGAGGATAAGTATTGGTCCATGACTAGTGGAAGGGGCTCGAAAATGACCTAAACAATATTCCAAAGGATCGAACTCATTACTCTCATCTCAAATACACTCCCAACTCTCTCAAAAGCCTCCATCAAACTCCAATTAAATTTCAAGGAAACCCTAGAACATGATTGGATTCAAGGATCATTTCAAAGCCTCTACTCTTCCCAATCTCAATCAAAGCAACTCTAGACCTAAGGTATGTGGGTTTCTTTCATGGGTTCCTTTCTCCCATGATACCCAAGCTTCCTTTTCCTAAGCTTCATGATTTAAAGTTGATTTTACAAATGGGTTTACTAGTATGAACATGTCTTTGAACTATGTTAAAGATATATAAAGTTGTAACTATTTTGCTATGCTGTAAGCTATATATCTTGGATCTATTGTAAGTTTTGATGACGGGTTTTGATGTGAATACATTAGGGATCTTATAAGATGTTGATTGATAATTTTACAATGGATTTACTTGCATGATTTCATCTATAAATTGCATGGTATTATACTACGATTTCAGACCTACCAAGTGTTTGAAAAAATGTCCGGTTATGGTTTATTGAGGAATTAAAGGTCCCAAGAATGAGATATGATATGAATGATGTTGTGATAGATAAATGAGCTTATGTGTATGATTATTTCCATATGAAGTATTGCGTTAGAGCATATGATGTATTCTATATAAAGTATAGAACTCGACCATGCCCAATTGGGGGGGGTCTAATCACCCGGATAACCTAACGAAGGGTTTGTACTTCTCCACCTAGTAATGGGTCGGCGTCATCACTAACCTAGATAGGGGTTAGTACTCATCAACCTAGATGAGGGTTAGTACTTATCCACCTAAGTAATGGGGTGGCAACATCACTAACCTAAATGGGGGTTAGTACTCATCAACCTAGATGAGGGTTAATACTCATCCATCTTGGTGATGGGGCAGCATTATCACCAAACTAGATGAGGGTTAGTACTCATCCACCTAAGTGATGGGGTGACATCATCACTAACCTACAAAAGGGTTGTACATTTGGAAACCTAGCTTGGTCTCATCTTCACATATGATATCCTATACAAACATGAGTTACTTAAGCATGTTTTACTTAAGTATTGATCATACATGGCATATTATATATTATGTCTATTGCTTAATATCATGCATTTTGACTATGATGCCTAATTCTTGTTGCATTGCATCCTACATACTTAGTATATTTAAATGTACTAACACATACTCTATGCCTACATGTTATTACTATGTAGGAATCAGAGCTTCATTTGGTCATATCCTCCTCCATATGGCTAGTGGTACCATTCAAGCTAGTTGGTGAGTCCTCATGTGCAAGGGTAATATCTATGATCTTAAGCTATGTATTAAAGACTGTCCTTCTTTTTGGTACATTTTTACTATAAGGGTGAGCCTAGTTGCTTGTCTTGGCCCTCATTAAGTCCTATGTTAGAGGTGTTGTTGGGCAAGTTATGTATCATGCTTGAGCTTTGACTTACTTATGATATTCAAGATATTTAAATATGAGTCGCTCCTATAATCCCAATTCCCCTTATTTATGTTTCCTATGTTGTTTTCCACTGCTTCCGCAACCAACGATGTGTAATGATATTCTATAAGGCTTGTTTGGGGTTCTTTCGGGTTCCCAATTCGTCGATCACGTCTATGCCCTATGCTTGGATCATGACAAAAGCTTCTAGAAGGGGAATTTTGATAAATAATAGCTTCAACATCAAGAGGAAGTGTTTGAATTTACCCTCCTTTTACTTTTTCTTAAGCCTTTGAGGACAAAGAGGAGGAGGCTTTGCAATCGACTTCATTTTTTCGCGCTCCCTTACCTCTTCTCTTTGCATCCCAATAATCTTTGAACCTTCTCCCTCAACCACAACTTCACTACAAAGACCCTTTTCATCAACTTCATCCACAATCACCGGCATAGGGGGATCAATGGTGCTTTTGCCACTCCGAGTCATGACTTCCATACAATTCCCTTCATTTTTAGGATTTTGAATCGTATTGCTTGGTAAGGTGCCCTTTTGGAGTTGGTTCAATAGCGAAGAAACTTGCCCAAATTGTTATTCTATTTGCTTAATCTCCACCAAGTGAGACTATTTTTTGATTGATACTTCAAATATCCACTTTCATTCCCTTCAAGATGTCATCTTGTTGGTCGGCTCTCTTCAAAAACTTGTCAAACATCTCTTTAAGCCCAGAAGTGCTTGGCATGGCATCACAGTTATGGGGCAGCACATAGGGACCATTTTGAAAACAATCTCTTCTACTCCATTCGGCATTTGGCATTCTCTACCTTTCATAGTAACCACCTCTATTGTCTATATAAGCAACATCATGGTTGTAGTTCCGACCTTAATTCCCAGAACATTGCCTCCAAAAGTCCGAGTTAGATCCTGAGGGGTTATTTCGGAAACCCCTCACTTGATTACTCATCAAACAAGCATCTTTATCAAAGAATGGATCTTCATATATGGGATCCTTAGGAAGTTGGTGAGTGACTGCTTTTACACTTGCTTGGTTTTGCTTCAAGAACAAGTCCATACTTATGCGAAGTTGAGTAAGTTGCTTCATGATCTCTTCATTGACCTTTGATTGCTCATTATTGGTGTTGACCACACAAGAAGTTTTCATTGAACCTCACTCTTTTTGACCCATGCTCTATTGGTTTTAACAACTTGCTCTATCCTTGCGGCTATCAATGCAAAAGGTTGGTCAAGAAACATGCCTCCCATGATTGTGTCGGCACAAGCTTGACTATTCTCGTCAAGGGCTGGATAGAAAATCTCAACCAAGGCATCACCAACAATCTTGTGATCAGGGACCATCCTCAAGCATTTGGTAAATCTCTCCCATGTTGTACTAATAGAGTCACCCGACAATTGCTCAAAGTTGTTTATTTGATATTTGAGCTTTAGCTTCTTAGATCTTGGGAAATATGTTTCAAGAAATACTCTCTGAAGCTCTGCCCAACTTGTTATTGTACAAGAGGAAGCTCAGAAAACCACATAGTTGCATTCCCAGTCAGTGACAATGGAAAAACCCGTAAACCAACGGTATCAAGAGAAAGATTTTGTGTCCCATGACCCTCTTGAAAATAAAAACCACATTACAGAGATGACGGTGGGGATCCTCTGAAGGTATCCCTGTGAATAAACCACGGTTTTGGAGCATTTGAAGTAATCCACTTGACACCTAGAATTTAGTGTCTACTAGTAGTGGAGGCAACACTATAGCACCAGTAACGTCCATAGCCATAGGGTTCAAGCGATATTAGTTCCATACACAAGCGTTCTCGTTATAGTCCCTAAGTTGTAGCCTGTTATCTCTTGGTGGTGGATTCTCCTCTCTTCCTATATCATCATTTATATCTATTACTTCCTCAACCGCGATATCCTCATTCGCTTGAGCCACTTTTCTAAGGAGTCAATGCATCTCCAAATTGATTGGAGCTAAGGGATTGCCTTGGCTCCTTATGTTGGGCATACAACCTAGTACACCCTGCAATTAAAATCAAACAACAAAAACAAAAACAAAAACAAAAACAAAAACAAAAGTGAAATGTAAGAGAGTCTAGAAATTAATACTTCAACTAAATAATATTGAAATCAAGTCAAAACCTAGCTGTATTCCCCGGCAATGGAGCCATAACTATTGATGATGTTCATGCTCCAATAAGAAGCAGTTGCTATCAGCAATCAACAGAACTGAAGGTTAGGGGAGAATTCATAGGGAATGCAGGGCTTGACTATAAGAATTCACTATCAATCATTTCTAGTATATATAACTAGAATCTCTAGGGGGGCAAGTTTTTGTGATTCAAGAATAAAAACAAAAATAAACACTACACTACTATGCTAGAAAACACTCAATTTCAGGTACAACTTGGTAATTGCATTCACCATGGTTTGTTGACTCGATTAACCTAGATATCATAACGACAATTAGAGATTCGTATGTAGGACGGTAACTTAGGTTCTTCCAGCCCTCTTATACAGGTGAAGGTCGAATTTCACCATGGCACTTGGTCGGTAACCATAGTGTGCCAACTAACCGTTACCTATTATCCCAGTCAACCTCCTCTTGGTCAGGTTTGGTTGATTAGATAAGAACACATCGATCGAACCTTGTTACCTACTTCTCTTTTCCTATTCATCACTACCTTGGTCTGCATCGTGATAGTAGGCAGAGTTTAATGTTGGTCATCACTAAAAAACAACCATAATGAAGAGAAAGAAATAATATATGCAAAACCCTAATCATAGAAATGTAATAATCTAGGTCATCTCAAGCCAACCTTCAATGGTTCCCACAAGCCCAAGTTCTGGGTGCTTAGCCACTCATTGCTATGGCAAAACCAACAAAAATGCAAACACAAGATATACTTGAGAATTTTAACCAAATCAATGAAGAGTGAAGGCACCACAAGTTGCAAACCACAAGCTTGGATTAATGAAAAATGAGTAAAATGTGATTTTTGCAATCCCCAAAAGTGGGTCTTCATCTAAGGCCACTTTGCTAAATACATTTGGAAGTGCTATGTTGCAGATTGTGGTATAGAATGTCACCCCTTCCCTGTGTATCATTTTATCATGAAATGGTAGAAAACTGATGCTAAGAATGAAGCTCATAGGTTGTTTCTCCAAGCTACTTCCATTTTTATTTGTTCGAACCTTTGGAAGAATAGATGTGCTGGTAGATATGCGGGGAAGAAATCCAACATGACTAGAGTCAAGTTCTTAATCTGTAGAGACACATTCTTTTTCATGAAAACAACTTATCCATATATTTCTTGGCCTGTTAACTGGAATGAGTTTGTTAAGCATGTGGAAAGTTGTCCCGTGTCATGAAAATTACTCATGTTCTCTGATGCAAACCTCCCGATCAATGATATAAGTAGAATTCTGATGGGAGTGCTTTGGCTGATGGGAGAATGGGAATTGGTGGTATTGTTAGAGACAAAAATGGAGAATTGCAGGTGGCTTACACAATTACTTTTGATGTTGGCTCCAACAACCAAGCAGAAGTGGGTGTTGCTTTGTTTGGTGTTATTTGGTGTTTGCATATGGGAATAAACAAAGTTCATTTGGAAGTTGATTCACAACTTTTGTGTAGATGGATCAACATCCAAACATCCCCCTTAGTATATTAATCAAACCTTTACCAGGTTGCAGCATCACATTGCTCAGTTGGTTGGTTTCAGATGCACTCACACTTATAGAGAAAACAATTTTGTTGCAGATGCATTGGCCAAACACAACCACAACCTCACTGCCCCCAAGGTTTATTTTCATGCTCAACAAGTCCCAATAGAAGCTAAGATATATTTTCATATGGACAAGCTGGAGAGGATGGCTTTCAGACGAAGGAAACTGATAAAGATCAAGGAACCAACTTGACCTGCTCTTCTCTTATTAGTCTTCCTAGTTTTGTTTTTTGGTTTGCTTTTCCTTTTCTTTTAAGTAAGGGGAGAGTCTCCCTTTTTACTTGCTTTCTCAGACTTAGGATCCCTCCCTTTATTTTGGTTCTGAGTTTGATTCCACTTTGGAATAGGGATAAAGTAGCCAACCTTAGTAGATTGGCATCTTAATGTACCACCATTAGGCAGAAGTTAGGTTTTTGTCCCCCTCCTTGTATATTTCTTTGATTTTTATTTATAATAAAGCTTGGGGGTGTACGGCTTAACCCCTGACCATCCAAAGGGGTGGGGACCCTTTGGCATAGGTCTGTTCCCCGTATAAAAAAATTATAGATAGAAATATACACTACACCCTAGAAAAGCCCTTAGAATATTCGAGAGTATTCAAAGTGTTCTAAAAAATTCAAGTATAAAGTCCTACTTCTAAAGCACTATCATTAGGTATTTATACTATTTATAATTTTACCCCAAAAATTAAATATAAAAGACAGCCAACAGTCGGTACATCGAACATATACGACTCATAAGATAACCTACGAGTCATAATTGGGGTCTGGTAGTCAGCACTTGACATTTTAGACTTGACTGTTACGACACACTGTTATGAGTTGTTGCTTGGGCTATGACTCATATGTTTCTCTCGTAATCTAAGCCTTCAGTTCTTAATCCAAACTTTTAGCTCTCTGTTTCTTGCTACGACCCCGCTTATACGAGTCATAGTGAGACCTATGACTTGTAGAATGGCCTCGTATGAATAACCTCCACTTAGCAAATTTCTGATTTTCTTACTATTCCTTGCAATGAGATCACCCTACGACTTGTCACTTGGGCTAAGACTCGAAAGGTGGCTTGTATGTCCTGCACTTCAGCAAAACTCTGTAATTTTCTCCCAGGATCATGCCAACCTATTTTTTCTGCAATAAAAATATAAAAACACATAAAACCATAAAAAGTTCCATTAAGAACTCGCAATATCCCTTGTTTTAGGCACCAAATGTGTTGTAATTTGATAGCACATCAATACACTCAACTTAGAACTGTTGCTTATCCTCAAGCGACGACTCAATCTAAGCAGACAATAAGAAACACATAGCAGCTACTGTGATGGCATATACATCATTTAACTCCAATTCAGGTACCCAACCGTCATTTTGAAAACCTGATTACAAAGTTACTAAACTTACTAAAACACACAGATGTATCCAGCAATCCAACTATGACAAACACAGGAGTATCAACAATCCACAATGCTAATCATGTAGTGCAAATACCTCACAGAGAAGAAATCCCTCTTTCTCACTCAAGGTGCATTTAAAATTTAGGGACTGTGCAAGCATTCTAACTCTCACAAATAAAATTCATGCATAATGACTAATACCATAAGCTTGCCTCTATACTCAACTTCCGGACTAATGACAAAGTGTATTCGGATCACTTTAAGACTTAATGACTTGTGACATAGGCTCATGGGGCTTTTGTGTGGAATTTAGGCAAGTAGTGACTAAAAGCTATCCTTGAACCATGCTTATCAACACTCTTACCTCTATGACCCAACCATTTTCACTAAATTTGTCCTTATTCTTCCTTTTCAATCTTTTCCCAGATGCTTTATTTGTCTTTTTCAGCTGTGCCTTGTTTTTGAACTCGTTTTTGCTATTCTCTTCAATCAAGGCAACTTTGTTTTTCTTTTTCTAACCCAACACATGATTTTTTCATTTTTTTCATTATTTCCCAACTAACCACCCCCTTTTCATTACTCTACCATAATAAAGGCCACTCTCAACTTAGGCTTTTAGCCTGAGGTGAAGCATACAATATCTATTCCCCAAACCAGGGCCACTATTCGTAGCCACCCTCAACTTAGGCTTTTAGCCTCAATCAAGGTTCACATGTTCATGGATAGAGCAGGGTCAATATCAGAGTATTTCATAAAACAAGGTTGGGCTAGCTAGGTGTCAAGAAAGAATAGGTGCATAAATAGCTCAAACAATTAAAACAAAGGAGCAACCATCACATTTGGTAGGTCATTTAGGCAAAAGTGGACTTACTAAAAGAACAATGGCCTAAGATCCTTTCCCAATCAACCACATCACCAGTCCAATCTTAGAGTAATAAGGCAAGTTCTGAGTCCATACATAATACATGAATGCGGCAAAATAAGCTCATACACATGGCATCGCATGTATAATTAAGTATAGACTCACAGGTCATACTTTAATCATCAACTTTCCTTATCTTTATTAGAACAAACATTGCTAGATAATCATATGCATGACTGCAAAACTAACTAACAATCTCAAAAATTTTGAGGGCACCTAATTTTTAAATCATTCAAAAAGCATTTCAAGATTATATATGCCAAAAGATAGTAACTACTACATATATATAAATTATCTACACTACCTAGACATGTCGGTTCAACAAAAATTAAAAGAATCCACAAGGAAAAAGAAACACGACAAGGAAACCTTGGGATAAAAAATAGGGGATGTTATGGACTCGAGGCTACTCAGACTTTACCCTAATCCATAACATCCCATACCCCACCAAAAGTAATTAATTTTTCCTCAAGGTACACATATCAATAAGAGAAATAAGGTGCATACCTTGGGTTGCCTCTCAGGAAGTGCTTGATTAGTGTCTCGGCACGATGGGATGCTTTTTGGACGCATGCTTTTCGAGGTCCCAATCTTCTACTATCTTAATCTCATCCGTATCACCCATGTGTATTTGACCCTTTGGCCATTGGCTTTGAAGATTTACCATCCCTGCTTTCTAGCTCAATGGAACCATGATTAAAGGTACGCACCACTCAGAATGGTCCCATCTTCTTGGATCTGAGTTTCTCGGGAAACCACTTCAACCTAGAGTTGTAAAGAAACACCATGTCTCCTGGAGCAAATTGATGGTTCTCGATTCTACAACCATTTTGTATTTTCATTCTTTGCTTGTACAAGGCAGAACTCTCATATGCTCTCTGCCAGAACTCATCAAGTTCATTAGTTTGCAATAGCCTAGATGATGTTGCTTCAGTCCAATCTAGATTGAGCTTCTTTAGTACCCATAGTGCTTTATGCGCAAGTTCAAATGGTAGGTGACACACCTTACTAAACACCAAATGATATAGATACATGATAATGGATGTTTTGAAGGCTGTACGGTAAGCCTACAATGCATCATCCAACTTTCGAGACCAATCGGTGCGATTCATATTCATAGTTTTGGACAAGATTTTCTTTATCTCTCTATTTGACAATTCCACTTTCCCACTTGTTTGGGTGTGATAAGGTGTTGCCACATGATGCTTTATAGCATACCTTTCAAGGAAAGCTTTGAACAATCTATTGCAAAAATGGGAACCTCTATCACTGATAATCGCTCGAGGTGTTCCAAACCTGGTGAAAATGTTTCTTCGAAGGAACCCTGTAACACTCTTACCCTCATTGTTTGGCAAAGCTATGGCCTCCACCCATATAGACACATAATCAACTACAACTAGGATATACTTGTTTCCATGAGAGCTAATAAAAGGGTCCTAGGAAATCAATACCCTAGACATCAAACAACTCGATCACCAAAATAGGATTAAGAGGAAGATCTTGCCTTTGTGAGACACCAACCTTCCTTTGACATTTGTTGCAAAACTTGGCATAATCGTAAGCATCCTGATGTATAGATGGCCAATAATATCCACACTACAATACCCTATAAGCAGTATGAGCTCCCCTATGATAGCCACCAAGCAATGATGAGTGACATGCTTCAAGAATGCTTATCATTTCTACCTCTGGAGCACATCTACGGATGATCCCATTAGCACATATACGAAATAAGTATGGTTCATCCAAGAAGAATTTCTTCACATCATGCATGAATCTATGATGTTGATTGGTGTTCAAATCAGGACGTACTATATCACTCACTAGATAATTAGCATAGTCTGCAAACTAGGGGATCAGATCATGTGAGGCCGCCAATACCCTTTTATCAGGAAACGAGTTGTTGATATCAAGACCATTATCAAATTTCACCATAGCCTCATTCTCTAAACTTGAAAGGTGGTTGTCTACCTAATTTTTTGAGTCATTCCTATCAATCACATCAAAATTAAATTCATGCAAGAGGAGTACCCACCTGATTAGTCTCGATTTTGCATCATTTTTTGCCATAAAATATTTGAGTGTCGCATGGTCCGTGTGCACTATCACCTTGGCTATCAATAAGTATGATCGGAACTTTTCAAAGGCAAAAACTAGTGCTAGCAATTCCTGTTTAGTGATTGTATAGTTCTTCTGAGCTATATTAAGTGCCTTGCTAGTATAGTAGATAAGATGCAGAATCTTCTCCCTGCAATGCCCAAGAACTACATCTAAAGCAACTCCACTTCCATGACACACTAGTTCAAAGGGTTTTTGACCAATCCGGAGCTACTACGATACGTGCCAAAGTTAACCTTCTTTTCAATTCTTTAAAGGCTTGTATACATGCATCATCAAACACAAATTTGGCTTCCTTCTCTAACAATTTGCACAAGGGTTGTGAGATCTTGGAAAAATCCTTTATAAGGAGACGATAAAACCCTACATGACCAAACAAACTCCTAACACCTTTTACAGAGATCAGTGATGGGAGTTTCTCAATAACCTCAATCTTCATTTTATCAACCTTAATGCCTTGGCCAGAAATTTCGTGATCGAGCATAATATCTTTTTTGACCATGAAGTGACACTTTTCCCAATTCAACACCAAATGGCTTTCAACACATCCTTGCAAATCATCATGCAAATGCATCAAGCATTCTTCAAAATATTGTCCTACCACACTAAATCATTCATGAATACCTTAATGGTATTTTTAACCATGTCTGAGAAAATAGAAATCATGCATCTTTGAAATGTTGGCAGAGAATTGCATAGCACAAACGACATTCTCTTAAATGCAAATGTACCATAGGGCAGGTGAACATTGTCTTCTCTTGATCTTCTAGTGTACTGATAATTTAATTGTACCTGAAATCAAGGAAGTAGTACCATCCCTTTTATGCAAGCCTCTCAAGCATTTGGTCAATGAATAGCATCGGGAAATGATATTTCTCTGTGGAGGCATTAAGCTTTTTGGAATCCATACATACTCTCCGTCTGATGACTGTTTGCATAGGAATCAATTCATTTTTGGCATTAGGCACACTATGATTCCCCCTTTCTTTGGAACACATTACATAGGACTAACCAATTCACTATTAGCGATCGGATAGATCACTCCTGCATCTATCAACTTGATGATTTCTTTCTAAACAATCACTTGCATTTGAGGATTCAATCATCTCTGATATTCAATACTAGGCTTGTAATCTTTGACCAATTGAATCTTGTGAGTGCATATCCCTAGAGGTATATTGATTATGTCTGCAATTATCCATCCAAGGGCCTTTTTAAATTGTTTGACAATTGAGACAAGGGCTTCTTCTTGTCCATCACTCAAATAAGCTTCTATTATGAGTAGCAATGTATTGTTCTCCCTCAAGTATGCATATTTTAGATGTGCTGGTAGTGCTTTCAATTCCAACTCCGGAGGGATTTCTGTGAAAGGCTTTGTAGGTGGAGTTCCCTTGTTGTTCAAGTCTAACTCCAACTTGGTTTGTCGCCTAGGGCCAAATGACACACTGAGGGCGCTGACTATCTACTCAAAATCTAGAATACTCTCATCATCAAAATTCATCAACACAGTTGCCAAGGGTTCAACCACCATTCGCAACTCAATTGGGACTTCCCCTTCCTCATCATCGCCCAGCTCAATCATTGATACGACCTGGAACTCATAAATTTTTTTGTTGTACTGGTAAACACAACTGCCTCTTCACCAAATTTGAAAGTAAGTAATCCCTTCTCCATGTCAATCAACGTGTAACCTGTGGCTAAGAAAAGCCCTCCTAAGATGATAGGAATTGGAAAATCAACCTCAAAGTCAAGTATAAAAAAATTTGCAGGAAATATAAATTTGTCTACTTTTACAAGCATATCATAAAGTATCCCTACAGGCTTCTTGACTATCTTGTCCGCCATTAGCACCCACATCTTTGTAGAGATAGGAGGGCCTAAACCGAGCGTTTTGAAGACAATCAGGGGCATCAAGTTAATGCTAGATCTCATACCACAAAGTGCTTTCTCAAATGCAAGATCTCCAATAGTACATGGTATGGTGAAGCCACATGTTTCTTCATGTTTTTGTACCAATGACTTAGTGGTGATTGCACTGCAGTGTTGAATACTTTTATAGAGGTCTTGGCTAACTATTTGCTTCTTCTTGACTAGTTCTTTTATCCATTTCACATACCCAGGCATCCTTTCTAGAGCTTCAACCAAAGGGATGTCTAGTGACAACTTCTTAACCATTGCCAAAAACTATTCGAACTTACCTTCCTCTTTTCTTTTCCTAAGCCTTTGGGGAAATGGTGGGGGAGGCCTTGGAAAAGTTTTATATCTCTTTGGTTGCTCATTTGTGTCGTTCACGTTAGTTTCTTTGTCAACACTCTTCCTAAAGCCTTCATTCTCAACCAGTGCATAGGGGGATCGACAGTGCTTTTACAACTACTAATCATGACCGCCATGCAATGTCCGTCATTTTTAGAATCTTGAACCATTTTTCTTGGTAAGGTGCCCTTTTGGCGTTGCTTCAATTGTAAAGAAACTTGCCCAAATTGTTGTTCTAATTGTTTGATAGCCACCAAGTGAGACTCTATCTTTTGGTTGATGCTTGAAATGTCCGATTTCATTCCTTTCAAGATGTCATCTTGATGGTCAGCTCTTTTCAACAACTTGTCAAATATGTCTTCAATCCTCAAAGTATTTGGCCTAAAATCATGGTTATGGGGCAGAACATAAGGACCATTCCTATATCTATCTCTTTTACTCCATTCGGCATTTGACAGTCTCTCCCTTTCATAGTACCCACCCCGGTTGTCTCTATATACACCCCTACAGTTGTAGTTTCGACCTTGGTTTCCTGAACCTTGCCTCCAATAGTTTGAATTGGACTCTTGGGGGTTGTTCTACAATTTACCTCTTGATTACTCACGAAGCAAGCATCTTCATCGATGAATGGTTCTTCATACATGGGAGCCTTAGGAGGTTGGTGGGTTACTGCTTGAACACTCTCTTGATTTTCCATTAAAATCAAGTCCATGCTTGTGCGAAATTAAGCAAATTGTTGCATAATCTCCTCGTTGACCTTTGCTTACACATTGTTGGTGTTTACCACACAAGAAGTCTTCATAGCACCTCTTTCTCTTTGACCCCATTCTCTATTGGTTTTTACCACTTGCTCCATCCTTTCAGCTATCAATGCAAAAGGTTGGTCAAGAAACATGCTTTCCATGATTGTATTGGCACAAGCTTGACTATTCTCATCAAGTACTCGATAGAAAATTTCAATGAAGGCATCATCAACAATCTTATGATCAAGGACCATCCTTAAGCATTTGGTGAATCGCTCCCATGTAGTACTAATAGAGTCACCTGGCAGTTGCTTAAAATTATTTATTTGGTCTTTGAGCTTAAGCTTATTTGATCTTGGAAATATCTCCCTAAAAACACTCTCTGAAGCTCTGCCTAGCTTGTTATTATTCCAGAGGAAGCTCAGACAACCACATAGCCGCATTACCAATTTGTGATAATGGGAACACTCGCAAACGAATTGCATCCAAAAAAAGATTTTATGTCCTCATGACACTTTTGCATATGAAGTCAACATTATGGAGATGACGATGGGGATCCTCTGAAGGCAGCCCTGTGAACGAACCACGATTTTGGAGTATTTGGAGTAATCCACTTGATACTATGAACTTAACGTATGCCGATAATGGAGGTAACATTATAGCACAAGTAACATCTATGGCCATAGGGTTCAATCTACATTGGTTCCAACCATAAGCGGATTTCAATCATTTACATTGAAATCCCTACATTGTAGCCTGTTGTCCTTTGGTGGTGGATTCTCCTCTCTTTTGATATCATCATCATTTATATTCATTATTTAGTCAAACAAAATATCTTCATTCGCCTAAGCCATTCTCCTAAAGAGTCGATGGATCTCCAAATTGAGTGGAGCTAAGGAATTGCCTTGGCTCCCTGTATTTGGCATACAACCTAGTACAACTTGCAAATAAAATCAAACAAGAAAACTAAAAATAAAAGTAAAATACCAGAGAATTTAGAAATTAGTACTTGAACTAACTAATACTGAAATCAAGTCAAGAACCTAGTCGTATTCCTCGGTAACGGCGCCTCAATTTTTGATGTTCACGCTTCAATAAGAAAGGGAACACAATCAACAATAAACCTAACTAGAGGTTAGGGTCGAATCCACAGGGAATATGGGGCTTGACAATAGAGATACACTATTAATCATTTCAAGCATCGATTACTAAAATCTCTAAAGAGAGGGGGTTTGTCATTCAAGAAAAAAAATAAAAATAAATACTGCACTAATAATGAGGGAAGACACTCAAATTTAGGGACAACTTTGAAATTCTGTTCCTCATAATTCATTGACTCAATTACCATAGACAATATAACCCTAACTAGAAATTCGCATGTATGACGGTAACTTAGGTTCTTCCAGCCCTCTTGTGAAGGTGAAGGAGAATTTCACCATAGCGCTTGGTCAGCAACCATGGTGTGCCAATTGGATGTTACCTATTGTCCAAGTCAACCTCCTCTTGGTCAGGTTTAGTTGATTAAACGAGGACACATCAATCAAATCCTTTCGTCTACTTCCCTTTTTCTATTCGTCACTTCCTTAGTCTAGATCGTGATAGTAAGGGTGTTTGGTGTTGGCCACCACCAAACATTAATCAAAATGAAGGGAAATAAACAATACATGTAAAACCCCAATCAAAGAAATGCAAAAAGTCTAGGTTATTTCAAGTCAACTACCCATGGTTCCCACAACCCCAAGTTATGGGTGCTTCGCTACTCATTGCTAAGGCAAAATCAACAACAATGAAAATAGATGACATAGTTGAGAGTTTACCCAAAATAATGAAGAACAAGAACACCTTAAGTTGCAAACCACAAGCTTGGATTAATGCAGAATGAGTACAATGTGATTTTTGTAATCCCCAAAAGTGGGTCTTCAAATTAAAAATGGAAATCTACACTAAACCCTCGAAAAAACCTTATAATATTCAAGAGAGAATATTCAAAGTGTTCTAAAAAAAATTCAAGTCTGAAGTCCTCCTTCTAAAACACTATCATTAGGTATTATACTATTTATAATTTCACCCAAAAATTAAATAGAAAAGACAACTGGCAGCAAGTAGGTCTTACAGGTATGACTCGTAGGGTGAGCTACGAGTCATTATCGAGGTCTGGTAGTCAGCAGTTGACATTTTGGACATAATTGTTATGATCCACTATTATAAGTCACTGTTGAGGCTACGACACATAGTCTAGTCCTTCAGTTCTTGATCCAAATTTTTTGCTCTTTATTTCTTGATATGACCCCACCTATATGAGTCATAATGAGACATATTACTCGTAGAGTGGACTCGTATGGTTGACCTCCACTTAACAGATTTCTGATTTACTCACTGTTTCTTGCTATGAGATCACCCTATAATCGTTGCTTGGGCTACGACTCGTAAGGTAGCTTATATGTCCTGTACTTTTGAAAAAATCTACAATTTTCTCCCAAAATCATGCTAATATATCTTTTTTACAATAACAACATAAAAAAACATAAAAATCATATAAAATCACATTAAAAAATTGCAAAATCTCTTGTTTTAGGCACCAAGTAGTTGTAATTTGATAGCATATCAAGGGGAAGATATCTTGAACACCTTGTCGAGGGGTGCCATTCCTATACTACCATGTTGAGAGTTAGATACCTCCATCACCTCACTGAGGGGGTGACATGCAATAGATTCCAAGTAATAGTTTCTTGGTGTATGATTATGGTCTCATTCCACACATATAATCTATATTTGTAAGTTATATGATTTACAAGTATGTTTTACCTCAAGCATTGATCATGCATGCCTTATTGATATTATACTTATCCATTGCTTATGACTATGCATTTTGACTATATTTACTTATGCCTTGTTTCTTTGCATCCTACATACTTAATACATTCAAACGAACTAACTCATACTTTGTGCCTACATGATGTTACTATGTAGGAATCGGAGCATCTCTCAATCATCCTTCACATGGCTAGATTTGGCATTCTGGAAGATAAGCTTTGGTGAGTCCTCAAGTCCAAGGACACCAGCTATTCTACTCTTACTTTTGATATCTCTTTATGTGGAACACTTGATACTATGAGGGTGAGACCAGAGAGTGTGTTGGCCCCTGCTTCAATATACGTTTAGAGTTGTTGTTGGAAAAATTAATGTATTTATGCTTTAAGCTTGACTCTTGAGTATTTTATGATTATCCAAGACTTTCCTTAGTCCCGTCTCCCTCATTGATATCTCTTGTTATTGTTTATTTTGCTACTATGACCAAGCATATGTGTATGATATGCTAAGAAACTTGTTTGGGTTCCTTCGGATTCCTCATTTGTCGTGTCATGTCTAGGCCTTAGGCTTGGATCGTAACAAATAGATTGACTGAATTTAGACCTATTAGTTTGAGTAATTTTTCTAGCAAGATCATATCCAAGTTGTTGTGTAGTAGATTGGCACATATTTTGTCCAAAATTATCTCCCCCAACCAGTCAGGTTTGGTTAGTGGTAGAAACATATCTGAGAACATCATGTTGGCTCAAGAAATTATTCATGGTATTAAAAAACCAAAGGAGGGTGACAATGTGGTGATTAAACTTGACATACCTAAGGCATATGATAGAATATATCGGTCATTCATTTGCTTAGTTTTGAGAAGATTTGGATTTTCAGATATGTTTATTGATATGATATGGAGAATCATGAGCAATAATTGGTACTCTATAATCATTAATGGGGCAAGATATGGTTTTTACCACTCCATTAGAGGGCTTAAACAGAGTGATCCTATTTCTCCTTCTTTGTTCATATTAGGTGTTGAAGTGTTGTACAGAAGCTTGAATGCATGCCATATAATAAACTTTATAATGCTTTTCACATGGAACTTATGGGTCCTCAGGTTAATCACCTCAGTTTTTTTATGACATTATCATATTTCGGTCTACTGATAGAGGGTCTTTACAGCTAATTATGAAGACTCTTACTACTTATGAGGAGGCATTAGATCAATTAGTGAATAAATAGAAGAGTCATTTCCTGCTCACTTCTAAGACCCCTTCTGTTGTTGTTGGTTTTACATATTTAGTGACTGGTTTCTCCAGAAAAAATAGTCCTATCAGTTACTTATGTTGTCTATACATTGGTGGCCAAAGAATCATTTCTGACTCTGAGTTGGTGGACAAGATTGTCAAGAAAATCAATGGCTGGCAGGCTAAGATTCTTAGTTTTGGTTTACAAATAGTGGTCTGGTAATTCACTATGGGGTTAACTTTTAAGAACAAAGTATTATCAAAGAGCTAATCCTATGGTAAAGAAAATGGGATATAGGCCAATCCTTGGTATGGAAGTAATTAACTAGAAACAAACAAGAAGTTGAAAAACACATAACTTGGAAGGTCAATTCAAGTTCTTGTTCATTTTTTAGGATGGTTGGTTGGGTATTAGACTTCTTTATGGTTATACTAATGAAAGTTTTAGACTCGAGAATGATTTTGTGGCTAAGTACTTGAATGATGGTCAGTGAAATGAAGTTAAAATAAGACTGCATGCTCCTGTGTTATTGATCCCTCAGATACTGTTATTCGAGATCAATTATATGCCAGGGGAATCTAATGAAGATATAAGGAAACTAACTGAAAATGGCAAGTTTTCTATTGTCTCTGCCTGAAACAAGATTAGAGTGAACAAAGAGAAGAATCAGTTGATTGAGTTCATATGGGATAGGTACATTGCTTTTAAGGTATCCTTTTTATTATGGAGAGCTTTAAGGTGAAATTACATACTAATGATAACATAATAGTGTTTGGAGTGGATCCTACTGAGTGCTCTTATTGGATCAGACCAGGTAAGGATGATATTTATCATATTTTTATGCCTAGAAATTTGCTAATCATATTTGGAATTATTTCTCTGATTCTATTGGTATAAGTCATAGTCCTACATCTCTTCACAGTCTTTTGATCTACTGGTGGAACAGAAAATCCAAAAATGATGTTCAAAAGAATTCTGATCCAATCTCTTCTAATCTTTATTTATTGGAATCTTAGGAAAAATAGTTGTTCAGCAAAATATGGAGGCAAGAAGTCTAGTATTGCAAGGGATAAGTTCCTGATCACTACGGACATTACTCACTTGTTGATTACTAAGTTTCCATATCTGGTTTGTCCTATTAACTGGACTGATTTCACCAAATTAGTGTACAGTTGTTCACATGAAATGAGGATCAGACGAGTGGTGTGGAAACCTTTTAGTGATGCATTTATGAAGCTCAACACAGATGGGAGCGCATTAAGCAATCCAGGCAGCATAGGTGGGGGTGGAATGCTAATAGACTCTCTGGGTAATATGATCTATGCTCTCTCTCTATTCTATTAGGTGTTGGTACTAACAATCAAGTTAAGGTGCAAGAAGCAACATATAGTCTACAGTGGTGCATTAACTATGGTTATTAGAATGTTATTTTAGAGGTTGATTCCCGATAGCTTATGACTTGGATTAGTTCTAATAATGAGGTCTCTTGGTCTTTCTACTAGTTTATAAGTGAGCTTAAAGATGTGATTACATAATTTAATAGCTTGTCATGTATTCCTATGTATAGAAAAGGTTACTGTACAGCTGATTTGTTTGCAAAATGGAGTTACAAGTCAGATATTGTGTAGAACTATTATGTGTATCAGAAGCTTCCATCAAGAATCTAAGGTGCTTATCTGATGGACAAGATGGGGTTGATCAACTTCAGAAGAAGAAATCTTAAGAGGGTGAAGAAACCACCATGATTGATGAGTTTTTTGGTGTTGTAGTCATCTTGTTTAGATGTTTTCTAATTTGTTTATATCTCCTGTTATTTTATTTGAATGATAAAGGGAGAGTCTCTCTAATTTTTAGGGAGAATCTCTCTAATTTCATGCTTTCTTAGATATTGTAATGAGAGGAGTCCTCTCATAGGCATTTCTTTGTTTGCTTCTTATAGTATTAGAGATGAGTATGCTATCTTTAGTAAGACGATTTGCTTATGAACCAACCTAGGGTCGAAGGTATGATCTATACCATCCTCCTTGTACATATTTCTTTTTTGGCATTTATAATAAAGTTTGGGGGTGTGCGGCTCAACCATTGGCCATCCAAAGGAGTAGGGACCCTTTGGCATGGGTCTGTTCCCTATAAAAAAAATACCACCACAAACAAGTCCAAGTACAATCTGAAAATCCTGTTCATCAAATCTGTAAAAGCGGAAGGAGCATTTGTTAGTCCAAATGACATAACCTAAAAATTCAAAATTACCATACCGAGTTTGAAATGTCGTCTTTGGGATATCATCTTCCTTAACCCTTAATTGGTGATATCTGGATCGAAGATCAATTTTCAAAAAGTAGTTGTCACCAGGCAGTTGATCAAAGAGGTTATTGATCCTTGGAAATGGATCGATACAGGAGTATCCTATGGTGACACACCAGGCCTTATGAACCCTTCATCAAGCAAATCATTCAATTGTTCCTTTCATTCTTTTAACTTTTTCGATGCCATTTGATATGTAGGTATAGAAATAGATAGGTGTTAAACAATAGATCACTACAAAAATCAATTTCCCATATGGGATGCATACCAGGTAACTCATTTATTATAGGGACCGAATCAAAAGTAAAGGGATGAGACTTAACATCCATGACTGGAACAACATGATATAGACAACCTTTGGAAATCATTTCAAGCTTTTATATAAGAGAAAAACTTCCCTTTGAACACATAATTGGTTCCCTTACATTCAAGGACACCTCATTAGAAACTTAGAGTGTGACCTGATGGGTCCTACAACCAATAGAAGCATAGGATGCATGCAACTAATCCAAACCAAAAGTAACATAAATTGGTTGTATCAACCGCAACTAGATCACCTGGGAAGGCTTTATGTAAGATCGATATGGGAGAATTTCGATAGACATTTTTTGGCTAGAATTGGCTCACCAATAAGGGTATAGACTGAATAAGGTTCTAACATGTCACGACCAAGCCTAGGGCCTAGACGTGACATGGAAAATGGGGAATGTGAAGGGACCCAAAACAAGCCTCTTACAATCATTACATATCCTTGGTCACGGAAGCAATTAAACAACATCAAAAGATTAGAAATAAGGTCAAAGGGGATAAGGGGAAGTCTTTCATAACATAAACATCAAGAACAAGAGAATCAAGGCTCATAGCATAATTACATAACTTATCCAACAACACCTCTAAATATAGAACATAGCGGGGGCCAAGAAAAGCAACTGGGCTCACCCTCATAGTCAAAAGCATACAGTAAAGGAAAGGAAGAGTCTTGAATATATAGCATAAGATCAAAATATTTTCCTTGGAATGGAGGACTCACCAAATAGCTTTGAAAGGAATCGTACTAGCCACGTGGAGGGGATGCTCAAGTGGGGCTTCGATTCCTATATGGTAACATCATATAGGCATAGATTGTGCGTTAGTACGTTTGAATGTACTAAGTATGTAGGATGCAATGCAACAAGAGATAGACAACATAGGCAAAATGCATAATCATAAACAAGAGATAGCATAATAATAATATCACATGAGTGAATGATACTTGAAGTAAAACATGCTTATATAGAATATATTACATGTGAAGAAGGTAACCATCATTAGATAACCAAAGCCTACTACCTCCTTGGTAAGGCAATTGAGGTATATGCCCTCCAATGTGGTATCACAGGCCTACAACCCCCCAAGCTAGGTGATTGAGGTATATACCCCTCAACATGGTAGCACGGGCCTACCACCCACCAAGCTAGGCGATTGAGATATACACCCCACAACATGGTAGCACGGGCCTACCACCCCACGAGCTAAGAGATTGGTCAAAGTTAATCCCAATAGATACTTTTTCATGAAAGCAACATATATATACCTTCCTTTTATTATCATAGAGTCATTCATAATATAGGTCATGCATTGAATCATTCATAGCTCAAGAATCCAAAATCGGACATTTTATCAAACACTTGGTGGTGTATAATGCTGGTGTATGATCATGCAAAATAAGAGTGAAACCATGCAAGAAAATTTAATAAAAGACCACCCACCAATACTAAGTAATACCCACAAGTAGGATACATTTAAACCCCTCATCAAATCAAATAATGGACCTTAGATTCATAGCTCAAAATAGGCTTAGATAGTCAGATGTTCATGAAACCACAACATAGTTTTATAATCAAGTTCATAATATGTAACACCCATAAGTAAGTCAACTTAGAATCATGCAACATAGGTAAAAAGAGAATTAGGAACCAAGTGTAAAAGGACCCATTGTTTGAAACCCACCTACCTTAGATCTTGAATTTCTTGGAATTGAGTTGGGAAAGAATGGAAGCTTGGAAGTGGGTCTTGGAATCCAAAACCTGTTCTTGAGTTTCCTTGAATTTTTGTTGGGGTCTTGGAGAGTGTATTTGAGAGGAGAGTAATGAGTTTGATCCTTTGGAATAGGGTTTAGGTCTTATGGGGAGGTTAATATAGCATTGAAAGTCTAAAAAAGTCATTAGAGTAATTAAATTTTACGAAAACGTCGTTAGTGAATGGATGAAAAAATTGGCAAAGTGTTGCCTTACTGGAGGCTTGACTGGTCGTGTGGAACTCCACAAGTTGTGTGGAGTACTCGTGAGACAAGACTTAGCCTCAAAATTGCAATTGGAACACTTGAGAAAAAGTTTGTGTGGACATCACTTTGACGGGCTACTTTCATAGGTCGTGTGATGTTACATGGTCTGTGTAGTTGTCCGTCCAACTACACTTAGGAAACAATGTTGCAGGCCACCCCACGATTCAAGTTGATAGCTCATTTGACCTGCCACAGTGCGTCAAATGTTCCCATGGCACCATGCTTAGCCAAAACTCCTCTCTTTCTCACTCTTCTTCATTTGTCCCTACTCCACGACCAGCCACACAGTCAGTGGCAAGTCACACAGCCCATGCCACTAGCGATGTCACATGCCTTAGGCCATAAATAGCCTTTTCCAGTTGAAGGCTATCCAAACAGCCCGTCAAACACCTCACTGCCCGTCAAGGAGCCAATGTGACATCACTACACGAGAGGGTCTCACAAAAATGGTCATACCTCCTTTATCCGAACTTGAAATGAGATGAAACTAAGTGCGTAGGAAAGCTAACTCAAAAGGCTTTCACTTGACATGCTATGGCCTATCCAGTTCCAAGTGTGATAAAATAATCATTTAAAGTTGACTCTTGCATGAACCAACCCCCAAAACTCAACTCATAGAGAATTTTGAACTCGTCTAAGTACTAGAAGTCTCCCATGACCCTAATACACTCCCCACCTACACAAATGAAGCTTGAAACATGGATACATAAGAGCATGGCATTATGGGGTGTCATAATATCTCCCCCTTGGGAACATTCATCCTCGAATGTCAAAGAAACGTACACAAAGAAGGTAATCATGAAGATTTTGGCCCAACATGGATGCAACAAATGCACTTAAACATTATTTTCAAAAAAAGTCTCAACATGAATACCAAAAATCACCATAAAACTTATCAATATAAACATGAATGCACACAATAATATAAGGGCCGAAACTTAAGACTTAAAATCACATAGGAGAACTTAAATTAGTACCTTAGGCTTGAGTGGAGTGAAAGAGATATGGATATCACTTTCACATGTCTGTGTCGGCTTCCTATGAAGTTGTAACACCCCACACCTTACAATACTAGTACAATTCAAATGAAGCATGATATGGCCTGGTCAAATCAGCGCCAATTATTAAAAGTGCTTGAATCTCGTGTTAATGCGCTATACGTGCATCCAACGCTTAAGAGGGTCGAGTGTATAATGTTTTGTGTCGAACTGAGAAGATTACGGCCTTAAATGAAGTGAGAGACTTGAGGTGCTTGTAGGACTTGGGAAGCTAGCAAGTGAGTCACCTACTTGCTTAGCTTAAATTTGCTAGCTAAACAGAGACGAGGCTCGATGTCGAATTTGTCCAAGTTCGATTATGAATAAAGTTCGTGTTAAGGGTATAACTTTGGCCCATATTTTAGAATCATAAATGGGCTACATTCTCAGCCCAAGATGTATAACAAAAAGGCCCCAAAGACATCACAATACACTTCACAAATGGGGCCCAAATTAAGTGAAGAAGAAGTTGGAAAATAGGCAGCCTAAACCCATCAAATTTGAGACCCACTTAGGCCCAAGTGCAAGTGCCAAGATGGTGGATAAGCAACTTAATAATGTATGGCTTAAGGTGGTCAAAAGGTCAATGGAAGGTCGGCCAAAGACCCCTTTATAAAGGGCTCAAAAGAAGTTCCCATTTATTTCTCAACTTGAACTCACAAAAAGAATTAGATTGCTCTCTCTATTTCCTCTCAACTTTTCTTAACTTTGTAAAGCAGTGAAAAGGGACTTCTAGGGTTCTTGGATAATCCCTATACCTTGAAGTGATTGTTAAGTAAGTTTATACATGTGTTTAGTATGGTTTTCTTATGAAAAACAAGAAGTATATGCTAGTATGTTGGTGCTGGAAAATCTGGACAGATTCTGTTTTGAAAATTACTGCACATTTTCCTTTTGTTTTAGTGACTTCTCTATGGTTTGTGGGCTGTATTATAAAGAGAAATTGATGTTATTAGTATGATTTGAGTTGTACTTATCACCCTACAGTTGCTGCCCCGATTTTGGTTTCACTTACCAAGCGCGTTTTATTGTGTTATCTTACGTGGAATGTTGATTGGAACTTGTGGGCTATTGGATGGAAGGTTATTAGCTCACATCCTTCATGACTTCTTAAGTGTTATTATAAGACTTTTTTAGGTTTGTTTGTATGTGTAAATGTTCCTAGAGCAGTTTGATTAAAGTTGGAATAGGTTTGGAATTGTCGACGTCGAAATGTAGCGAAGGAAGGTAACATTATGATGTCCATTTTTAGGTTGTGCAAAATTGTTATGTGTTGTGCTTTGTGGGCTATTGTAAGACTTTCAAGAGTCTTAAACAAGATTTATATAACATGTACATAAGAATGGTTGTTCTAAAATATGATTATAAGTGAAAAGGTCAAAGAAACGCCTTGACATCGCTAATTAAATGTTAGCTGCCCCTGTGTTGTTTTGTTATGTAATTGGGCTGCCCAGATGTGTCTATTGGCTGCTAATGCTAGTTTTATCCCTTACTATATTTTAGATAAGTATTTGTTGGAAGGGAAGGTTACTTTGAGATGATAACAAGGTCAGACAACAAGGTATGTAAGGCTACTCGATTTCGTATCTCTTGGCATGAAGCATAGATTTCTCCTTGGTACATAAAGACATTTGCCAACTCTGACACAACTATTAACTGTGTCTCCAGTCTTTGACATGTTCACATGCTTCCATACATAGTTACTTTCAAATCTGCATACATGCCTGTATACCAAGTTACATGAGTTCTTGTTACTAGATAAAATTCACGAGTTGTTTCATTTCATATGCATTTGATTATTTGTGTAACATGCTCTTTTTCATTGTCATATTTGCTTATATGATTATCTACATGTCATATGCTACATATATAGTCCAACAGTTCCAATATTGTGATCACCAAAAGAATCATCTTAAAGGTAATTGAAAGATACAGTATACAGTTTTTGATAGGTGGTAGCTCGAGGGGTGGAAGTAACACCTAGCTAGGGACGATCCTATCACGGGAGATAGCCCAAGGGGTTAAGGAAGAACCTAGCCAGGGATGAACCCGATATAGTTCACCACTGATCAGTTGGTCATTTGTTTTACAGCTATGCACAGATTTTACAGTAAAGGTAAAGTACAATAAAGAACATAAAGTACATTATCCCACAGTATAAATAAAGGTGGTCTCTTATGTTACACCAGTGTACAGTTTCATTTGAGTTGTTACTTGATATACATTACATCCTACCTTACATACACAGTACATTATCTTGTACTGACATCCCTTATGGGGGACCTGCATTTCATGTTGCAGGTACAGGTGCTAGTAGATCTCCCCAGTAGGAGTACAGTTCATTCAGCTGTGGTTACCAAGCTCCAGGTTGCTTCGGGGCTTTGTGTATGTCTAGAGCTTATATGTTTATATTGTATAGCTAGTTGAGACAAGGCCTGTCCCTTTTCAGATACTTTCTCTTATCTAGAGGCTTCGTAGACTATGTAAAGTAAAGTGTATTTATGTCTCGTAGTTTAAATATCGTGGCCCCAATAGCCTAGTCATATGCATTTCCTTTTGGCTTGTTATCACTCTTTATCTTCCTAAAGGCATAACAAACGTGGAAACCCCTTATAATATGTATAGAAAGCACATAGATACAGGTTGGTTCTCCTGAGACTTATCGGCAACGAGTGCCAGTCCGCCCTAATAGGACTCTGGGGTGTGACAGTGGCACTTTCAACTTGTTTGTTCTTCCAAAGGACCTTGACGGAAGCTACTTCCTTGTTCCTCAACCTCTTCTCTTACCTGTTCAAGATTTCTACTGGAACCTCCTCATAAGTCGAATTGTCTTCAACAATCCCCACAACATCAAGAGGTACAACAGCATTTGAGTCACCCACACACTTCCTCAACATAGATACATGGAAGACCAGATATACTATGTCCATTTCACTAGGCAACTTCAACTCTTAAGCCACCTTACAAATCTTTCTTAACACCCTATAAGGATCCATAAATTTAGAGATCAACTTACCCTTTTTTCCAAACTAGACCACACCCTTCATGGGTGAGACCTTTAAAGACCCAATCACCAACTTTTAATTCAAGATCCCTTCTCCTTACATCGTCTTAGGACTTTTGTTGACTTTAGGTGGTTTTCAATCTTTCTCTAATTATGGTCACCTTCTGCGTGGCCACTAAAACTAAATTTGGACGTAACAAGGCCATCTTCCCCACCACAAACCATCCAACCGGGGACCTACAACGCCTTCCATAAAGAGCCTCAAAAGGAGCCATACCAATGCTAGCATGATAGCTATTATTATAAGCAAACTCAATCAATGAAAAATGATTATCCCAACTACCCTTAAACTCCAATACACAATCCCTAAGAATGTCCTCAAGAGTTTGGATAGTTCTTTCGGCTTGACCATTCGTTTGAGGCTGGAAAGACATTCTTAGCTTAATGTTGGTACCAAGACCTCTTTAAAAGGACTGCTAAAAGTGAGAAGTGAATTGAGCACCAAGATTTGATATAACAGACAAAGGTACCCATGTAACCTTACCAACTCACGGATGTACAACCTAGCATTGTCTTCGTCACCATATATACTCTTAACTAGTAGGAAATGAGCCAACTTTGTCATACAATCAACCACAATCCAAATAGAATCAAAACCCTTTCTAGTCTTAGGAAACCCAACCACAAAATCCATGTTAATTTCCTCCCACTTCTAAGTAGGAATCTATATATCTTGGGTTAGGTCATCCTGCCTTAGAAGTTCAGCTTTGACCTGTTAGCAATTATGGCAACCAGACACAAACCTAGCAATGTCTTTCTTCACACCTCCCCACCAATACACTTCTCTCAAATCCCTATACATCTTTATAGAAATAGGGTGAATAGAATAGGAAGAGCTATGAGCCTCATCAAGAATTTTCTCCCTCAAGACATTAATACAAGGCACACACAACCTCCCTTGGTACCTAAGGGCACCATCTCCCCCTTGGGAGAAACCTCCACCTTTCCATCTCTTTGCAATGTCTTCAATTTCATCAAACCGAGATCTAGATCTTGCTTTGTTTTCACTTCCTCAACCAATGAAGTCTTAGAACCACCAACATCCACAATTGCACCATTATCAACCTTTTCCAACCTAACCCCCAATCTAGCCAACCGATGGACCTCCCTATCCACCTCCTTGCCACCATCATCGATATGAGCTAGGCTACCCATAGACACCCTATTGAAAGCATCGGCCACAAAATTAGCCTTACCAAGATGATAATACACACTCATGTCATAGTCCTTTAGAAGTTCTAACCACCTTCATTACCTCAAGTTGAGATCTTTTTGAGTAAACACATATTAGAGACTCGTATGTTCAGTGAACACATCAACATGCACTCCATACAAATAATGTGCCAAATCTTTAAAGCAAATACTATGGTAGCGAACTCAAGATCATGGATAGGATAATTCTTTTGATTCACTTTGAGTTGTCTAGAAGCATAGCATATCACCTTACCATTTTGCATTAGGACACAACCCAAACCAACCTTTGAAGCATCACAATACACTAAAAACCCTTCTAGCACTTCCGGTAGAGACTACATGGGAGCAGAGACAAATTTATCCTTCAATGTTTGAAAACTCCTTTCACACTCATCAGACCACTCAAATTTAGCCTTCTTTTGGGTCAACTTAGTCATAGGAGAAGCAATAGAGAACAACCTATTCACAAATCTTCAATAGTAACCCACTAAGCCTAAGAAGCTCCAAATATCCGACGAGGTCAATGGTCTAGGCTAATTTCTAATCACCTCGGTATTCTTAGGATCCACATTAATACCATCCCCCGATACCACATGACCTAGGAAGGAAATATCTTTCAACCAAAATTCACACTTCTCATACTTAGCATACATTTTTCTTCCCTCAATCTTTGTAGCACTACCCTCAAATTGCTCTTATGCTCCTCCTCACTATGTGAATAGATCAAAATATCATCAATGAAGACCATAACAAACAATCAAGGTAGGATTTAAAGACCCTATTCATAAGATCCATGAAGATGGTCATTGCATTAGTCAACCCAAAAGATATCACAACAAACTTATAATGCCCATACCTCATCCGGAAGGCCGTCTTAGGACTATCACACTACCTCACCTTCACTTGATGATACCCGGATCGAAGATCAAACTTAGAGAAGTGGATAGCCTCTTGAAGTTGGTCAAATAAATCATCAATTCTTAGGAGAGAATACTTATTCTTTATTGTGATCCTATTAATTTGCCGGTAATTTATACACATTCTAAGGGACCCATCTTTCTTCTTCACAAATAACACCGGTGCACCCCATGGTGATTGGCTAGTCCTAATGAAATCCTTATCTAACAAATCCCTCAAGTACTCACTTAACTCATTTAACTCCGCAAGGTCATACGGTAAGGGGAAACTGAAATGGGTTGAATATCGAGAAGGAGGTCTATGCCATAATCTATTTCCCTTTTAGGGGGAATACCGGGAAGGTTGTAAAGACATCAAGGAACTCATTTACAATCGGAGCCAACTCCACCAGGAAGGACCTTGGACTCCGTATCCCATACCCTCAAAATATGATAGAGATACCCCTTAAAAATCAACTTACGGGCTTTAATGCAAGAGATGAATCTACCCTTGACCACCATATCATGACTCTCCCACTCAAGAACAGGTTCATTTGGGAATTAGAATTTGACCCTACGGGTTCTACAATCAATAGAGGCATAATATGCATGCAACCAATCCATCCCAAGTATAACATCGAAATCCACCATTTTCAACTCAAAAAGATCACAAGGCAATATATTATGCAAAATGCAAACAGGACAATTTCTATAAACCTTTCTAGCAACAATAGATGCACCAATAGAGCTAGACACCTCATAAGACTCACCAATAACTCAGGTTCAACGTGAAAATTTTTGGTAACAAAGGGGCTAAGAAAAGAAAGAGTGGCACCTGGATCAATCAATGTATACACATCAAAATCAAAGATTTCTAACATACCGATGACAACCTTGGGAACCTCCTCAATTCTTGCCTCTATTGGAGTGCATATAACCAATTGTGCCATGGGACACCACCTTGTTGGCCACCTCTCCCAAAAGGAACCGCATTTGCACCTCGACCTTATGGATGAACATCCTTACCCTTGTTGTGATTATGAGGGCAATCCATCATCTTGTTCCCTATCTCCCATAACCATAACAACCACTGGTATACCTCAAGCATGGGCCACCATGACCCTTTTCGCGTTTAGGACATATAGCATTTGGCACCACACCACCATTACCTTGGGAACTTGGGTAGTCATTGGCAAGCCTCTCATCAGTAGTGTCGGAGGACATTTGTCCTTAATGGAACCGACCACCTTTATGACTTTGGAACTTTCTCTCAGAATGGGCCCTTTTGGCTTCATTCCTCCTTCTTTTCATCAATTTCTCCCCCTCCATTTGTTCGGTATAAGTCATCAAACGTGACAAATCCACATCACTAATCAACATAGCGGCCCCACACTCCTCACTAACCAAATCAGATACACCTATCATAAATTTGTTCATTCTAGACCTCAGGTTGGCAACCAAGTGTGGAGCATATTTAGAGAGTTTGTTGAACTTGAGGGCGTACTTCCTCACACTCATAGACCCTTGTTTCAAATTCATAAACTCCATCATATTTATCTCCGTAAGCTCAAGAGGGAAGAATCAATTAAGAAAAGCCACCTTAAACTCCTCCTATAAAACTACATTATTGTTCCCCTTCTCCTCCTTCCATTGAGTAAAACATATATGTGCTACTCCTTTGAGTTAGTAAGTCACTAACTCCGCTTTCTCTTCTTATCAAACTACCATAATATCCAATAATTTGTAAACCTCATCAATAAATTCTTGAGGGTCCTCATCCACTTTGGACTTGCAGAATTCTGGTAGATTCATCCTCATGAAGTCTCTCACCCAAGATCTCGGGGTAGGTGCATGAGGGGCTTCCTTGATTGGTTAGATTAGCAATAGCTTGGGCTAGCAAAGTAAGAGCATCCCGGAGCTCTCCATGAGACGATTATTCCTCGAGAGTGAGCGCTCTTCATCCTCTTGTGTTAGGCATGATCTAAACATGACAAAGAACATTCATTAGAGGGGAACTTTACCTAACTTTTATACCAAGACATAGACTAAGAAGAAGGGAAACTTTTCCTAAAACGTCTCATAGCCTCTTACTCATAGTTTTGGTGCACAACACAACCATAAATATGACTCTAATTGATGTATTTGTTGGCTGTCGAGGACGATTATCAACCTATTGCTCTGATACCAAGTTTTTCATGACCCAAGCCTAGGGCCTAGATGTAACACGGCGGATGGGGAACCCGAAGGGACCCCAAATAAGCCTCTTACATATCATTACACATCCTTGATAGCAAAGCAATTAAACAACATCAAAAGATTATGAATAAGGGCAAAAGGGATAAGGGGAATCCTTTCATAACATACATATCAAGAACAAGAGAATCAATGCTCATACCATGATTACATAGGTGAAACACTTGGCGGGTATGTAATGCTAGTGTAAGATCATTCAAAGAGAGAGTGAAATCATGCAAGAAAATTCAATGTAAATCCACCTACCAATACTAAGTAATACCCTCAAGTAAGATACATTGAAAACCCTCATCAAATCACATATGGACCTTAGATTCATAGCTCAAAACATGCTTAGTTAGTCACAAGTTTATGAAACCCCAACATAGTTTTATAGTCAAATTCATCATATATAATACCCACAAGTAGATAAACATAGATCATGCAATTTAGGTAAAAGAGAGTTAGGAACTAAGTGTGAAAGGACCCATTGGTTGAAACTCCAATACCTTATATCTTGAATTTCTTGGAATTGAATTGGGAAAGAATGGAAGTTTGGAAGTGGGTATTGGAATCCAAAACTTGTTCTTGAGTTTCCTTGAATTTGTATTGGGGTCTTGGTGGAGGATCTTAAGAGAATCTGAGAGTATATTTATGAGGAGAGTAATGATTTTGATCCTTTGGAATAAGGTTTAGGTCTTTTAGGGAGGTTAAGCTAGCATTGGAAGTCTAAAAAGGTCATTAGAGTAATTAAAATTTATAAAAACATCATTAGTGGACAGATAGAAAAATTTGCAAAGTGTTGCCTCGCTGGGGAATTGACTAGTCATGTGGCACTCCATGGGTAGTCTAGAGTTCCCGTGATACAAGACTTATCCTCATAACTGCAATTGGAATACTTGAGAAAAAGTTAGCATCGACGTCACTTTGACGGGCCACTTTCATGGGTCGTGTGATGTTACATGGTCCGTGTAGTGGTACATCTAACTACACTTAGAAGAAAAATGTTGCACTCCACCCCACACCCCAAGTTGATGGCTCGTATGACCTGCCATAGCCCATCAAAGGTGCCCGTGGCACCACACATAGCCAAAACTCTTCTCTTGCTCACTCTTTTTCACTTTCCGCCACTGCATGACCAGCCACATGATCAGTGGCAAACCACACGGCCTGTGCCACTGTCTGTGTCACATTACTTAGGCCAAAAATGGCCTTTTCTAGTTCAAGGTTGTCCAAATGGCTCGTCAAACACCTCACTGCCTATTAAGGAGCCCATGTGACATCACTATACGGGAGGATCTCACAAAAATGGTCATAACACCTACATCCGAACTTGAAATGAGGTGAAACCAAGTGTGTTGGAAGGATATCTCAAAGGGCTTTCATTTGACATGTTGTGGATCATCTAGTTCCAAGTGTTCTAAAATTTATGCTGGTTTAAAATTGACCCTTGCATGAACCAACAACCAAAACTCAACTCGTAGAGAAATTTTGAGCTCGTCTAAGTACTAGAAGTCTCCCATGACCCTAATACATTCCCCACCTACACAAATGAAGCTTGAAACATGGATACAGAAGCGCATGAAGTTACGGGGTGTCACATAACAATACTTTCAGAGACACATCAAACTTTATGGAAATATAAGGAGTAACAAAAGACATGTTGGCATCGGGGTCAAGTAAAGCATATATATCATGGTTAAAGACTTTTAATATACCAGTTGTCACAACCCAATCCTAGGACCTAGACATGACCAGCAAATGGGGAACCCGAAGGAACCTGAGATAATCATCATAGAATGTGATTACATATCCTTGGTCGCAGAAGCAAAATAATTCATCATAAGAAACATAAACAAGGGGAAATTAGGACTATAGGAGACAGACTTATATTTAAATAGCTTGAATATCATAAGTGAGACAAAGCTCAAACATAATATATATCTTGTCCAATAACATCTCTAACATAGAACATAGTGGGGGCCAAGACAAGCAACTGGGCTCACCCTTATAGGCAAAGTATACCAAAAAGGAAAAATAGTCTTTAATACGTAGCATAAGGACATAGGTATTGCCTGTGGACAAGAGGACTCACTAATTATATTGAGAATGGATGCCACTAGCCACGTGGAGGAGCATGATGACCAAACGGAGTCTGGGTTCCTATATGGTAACATCATGTAGGCATAAAGTATGCGTTAGTACGTTTGAATGTACTAAGTATGTAGGATCCAATGGAATAAGAGATAGGTAACATAATCGAAATGCATAAACATAGACCATAGATAGCATAGTAACGATATGACATGTCTGAATGATGCATGAAGTAAAATTATTCTTATATAAATCATCATACATAAGTAGAAGGAAACCATCATCATAAACCAAGCAACTAGTGCTTAGAATCCAAGGTTTGGCACCCCCTTGGAGGGTGATCAAGGTATATACCCCTTAATCAGTAGATGAAAATCACACCCTTCATCAAGGTGGACAAGGTATCAATACCTCAACAATAGTTAATGGACATCTCACCCTCCATTTAGTTGGCTAAGGTATCAATCCCTTGCCGATAAATGGACATCACACCCTCTATTTAGGTAGTCAAGGTATCAACCCCTTACCGGTTAATGGACATCATACCCTCCATTTAGGTAGTCAAGGTATCAAACCCTTAGTGGTTAATAGACATCATGCCCTCCATTTAGGTAGCTAATGTATCAATCCCTTAGCGGTTAATGGACATCACACCCTCTACCAAAATGGTCAAGGTCTAGCAACCCGCTCAATAAGACATGGTCATTGAATAATAACATAGATACTTCTCATGAATATAACTCATATAAACATCCATTTCATCACCAAAAAGTCACTCAACTCATAAGACATGCATTGGACCTTCAATTCCTCAAGAAACCATACTCGGACATTTTATCAAACACTTAGAGGGTGTGTAGTACTAATGTAAAACCATGTAATCCAAGAGTGAAATCATGCAAGAAAATCTATTGTAAAACCATCAATTAAAACCTTGCAACACCCTCAAGTAATACATCAAAACCCCTCCTCAAATCTTACAATAGATCCAAGATTTATAGCTCAAAACATAGCAAAACAGTCACAACTTTACATAACTTTAACATAGTTCATAGACATGTTCATATTAGTAAACTTATTTGTAAAATCAACTTTAAATCATGCAAATTGAGTAAAAATCAGGTCAGGGAACCATGGGTGAAAGGACCCAACGGTTGAAACCTACATAACTTAGCTTTGAAGAACCGTTGAAAGAGATTGGAGATGGAAACTCGAAGCTGGAGTGAAATCCTTGAAGAAATCCTTAAGATTGGTCTTGAGTTTTAAGACTTGAATTTAGGTGAAATATGAGTCTAAGTGTTTGAGAGGATTTTGGGAAATGTTTAGGATGATATGAGGGTGAAATAATGCTAAGTATAGGTATTTTTAAGTATAGGAACCCCTTAGGCCCAGGACTTGAAAGTTTTGGACTGAAGTAAAAAAAAAAGGACCAAAATAACACTGCTCCACGTTGCGGAAGCAACGCTGATTACTCACTGGAATTTGCATTTATGCACATACGAGTTCTATGAAAATGGGTATAAATTCTTCATGCATACTTGGAATAAGGTGAAACCAAGTGTGTGGAAACGCTAATTCAAAAAGCTTTAATTTGGTAGGTCGCTAGTCACCCAGTTCTTTTTGTGCTAAGAGATATGTCTCTTTAAACTAGACTTTCCTAAATTGCATTTTTGTGATTTTTAGATTTTGATATGGTTGCCCTAAAATTTGGGTTAGACTCATTTTCCACTTATTTTTTCCTCCTAAACAAGAATATGAAGTCAGGTTTTTGAATAATTAATGGATATTTAGATGTATGGTAATCATTATTTCGAGCAATTTCAAGGTACATTTTCGGACACTTTTTGGGGTCATTTCATCGGTAACCACACTGGGATCCTCTGAACCTCCTATATAGCATGTCGAGTATAGAATCGATTACCACATGGACCACAATCTTGGGCTCAGACCCCTTGTTGGACTTTCCCCCTTTGAGCTACTTAACCTTGGAAATACCTTTCCTTACCTTTATTAGCAACATTACACATTTGTCAATTCTATGTTTCATCTTTCCACAACCAAAGCATGCATCTGAACCTCTCAAGAATTCACCAACATGGTTCCTCCCATACTTGGAACAATTAGGAGGAATAACACCACCCTTTGCCAATCACCTTGAGCTTTAGGATAGGCTCCTTTCTCTTTGTGAAAACATTGAGAAGCATCTTTAGAAGACCCTTGGCCTTCTTAGAATCGTCCACTACTGGACTTACCATAGGAGGATCCACAATTATAACAAGCCCTCATGGAGTCCCTTATCTTCGTCTTTTGAAATTCTCACATTCCACTTGTTTGACATATGTCGTGACTCTAGAAATATCTATTTCCTTAATAAGCATGGCAGCCTTACATTCTATCTTTACCAAGTCGGATACACCCAAAGTGAATTTGTTCATACGGGCCCTATAGTCGGCTACCAAAGAAGGAGCAACTTGGACAACTTGGGGAACTTGAGGGCATATTCCCTCACACTTATTCCATCTTGCTTCAAGTTTAAGAATTCCATCACTTTAGCTTCCCTTTACTCAAGTGGGAAGAAACGATCAAAAAAGTGGGCTTTAAACATCTCCCAATCAATAAAACCTTCATAAACCTCTTGTATTCCATTGAGCTAACCAAACTTGAGCCTCTCTTAAGTTAATAAGCCTCCAGTTTGACCTTTTCTTCGGAAGATATCCTCATAATGTCCACCACCTTATGTACCTTATCAAGAAACTCTTGTGGATCCTCATCCACCTTCGAACCATGAAATTCAAAGGGACTCATCCTGTCAAAATCCTTTATTCTCAAAGCCAGAGTAGGAGTCTTTGGAGAAGCACAGGTTGAGCTAATATAGTGATTGCGGCTCTAAATTCATCATTAGATACTTGGTCTGCTTGAGGGACTTGGGGAGCTTAAGGAGCCAAAGGAACTTGGTTCGCATTAGCATGATTTCCTCTTGGAAATGGAGCACATCGTGGAGCTATTTATGCAAACACTAAGGGACAAGCATTAGGATATAGAATCTTTAAAGGCACGACATAAAATACAAAAGAAGTAAAGTTTCAATAAAAATGTCTAATAGCCTCATATTCATGGATGTGTCATGCTTCACACTAATGAACCAGACTCTACTTAATGCGGCATGTTGGACTCCCTAAGATGGTTTCAAACCTTATGCTCTAATACCAATTTTATCATGACCCAAACCTAGGGCCTAGCCATGACACGGCGATGTGATAGGGCATCCCATCCAAGCCTTGTATTCATATTATAAGCATTCATAAGGAAAAAAAAGCCTACATAATACAATAAGCAAGCGAAAGTCTATCAAAATAAAAGTCATAGTTCCTTTAGGGGAAAATACATTAATCTATTAAGGTCCAAATCATGTCTCTACATCATAGATCTTGATGGGAACCAGCACATAGCTCACCAAGACATATATCAAAAGAATAAAGGTGATAAAGTGTCAACATAAAGGAGAACATTATAGGGCTTGTTACTGAAGTATGGGAACTCATCAACAAGTCTTTAATCTCAATATCCAAATCTAGCCACAAAATGGAGTAGTCACCTCATCATCCATCCCTACATGGTTAGATCATGTTGGGAAAGAAGTATGTGTTAGCACATGGAGTGTACTAAGTATGTAGGTATGCCATGAATCAAGGATATTATAATAATAGCAATATGCATAATCATAATCAATAAGATAAGGAGACAATATGTATGATTCATGCAAATTTAAAAATTATGAGAAGAAGCATCATTAAATTCGTTCATAATCTCAAATACATATGTGGGAATAAGACCATGACTGACATATAAGACCATGCAAACTATTACATGGAATCTTAATGTTCACTTTAGATCAAGCTAGGAGGAGTCTACGTTGACAAGGTAGACTCGATCCTCATCGTATAGGTTGTATCCTATCACGATGAGACCTATCAATTTACCCCACCCTTTAGGATCTATCCTAGCACAGTGAGAGTCCATCATGTAAGTTAATTGGATCCAATAGCATATTTGTAAGGTATAAAACATGAACATCATTCCTATAGTGGAACACAATTATAAGACTTGAAGATTTATATAAGGACCCTTGATAGTCCCCCTTATACATTCCACTCAGTGCTACATCATATGCCATGAAATATATAATTAATGCACATATATAACTTTCAACATAGTTTATACTTCATTAGAATCATACTTTCATAATTCGTAAATAGGCATCATAACATTCATGAAAATATCGTGACATAAGAATTGCCCATCTACTTGTTTTCATCATAATGTGGGTAGATATTTCCACCTTAACATCATCATAAACGTTATGATTTTCATCACCCTATTCATCATAGTATCATTATAGCTTCATAACATCATCATTATCATAATAGCATTATCATCATCATTTAAAACATTCTTTTTATATTTTAGATCATAGGCATAGAATTCATAGTTTGGTCATATGAAACTAGGACTAAGTGTAGGCACAAGGGCATTTAAGTCAAAATCATGCAATTGAATAGGATTCATAGAGAAAACATGCAATTGAAATCAAATCGGATCATTAACAAAGGAACCCACATCAAATCCTTAAGCACTAATCATGCATACTTTGAAATCATACACTTTTGCTTGAAAATCATATACATCATAAAATTCATCATAATTCATGCATAATTAGTTGTAATTATCATATAATAACCATAATCCATGCATTGGAAATCATAGCTTAAAAGCACATAAGAAATCATCATGAATTTTGATTAAAAAAGGTTTTGGATTGGGCTTCATGAATGAAACTAATCCATGAGTGAAGCCTTACATACCTCAAGTAGAATCCTTAGAATTGAAGAAGAAAATCTAGAAATCCTTAATCAAAATTTCAAGCTTTAGCTTCAATAGAACCCTTTAAAAGCTTGGAATAAATTAGTGATAGAAATTTATAGAGGTTAGGTTAGTTAAGGTAGTTAGGATAGCCAAAATAGCATTGTTTTAAATTTAGGTGGATTGGAAATGTCAAAAGCACCCTTTGTTAAACCTATTTGGGCCATCCAAGAAACCCCTTTTACAGGCCATGGATGCACTTAGGGTCCGTACCTTACCTCGTGGACCAAGGTGTCATGAAACGTGAGCTACTGGAATTGTAGCTTCTAAGTCCAGACATGCAACACGAATTATAGATCCTCTTATGGGTTGTAAACCTTATCGTAAGGTGATCACAAATAAACTATGTAACTCGAACAATTTTGAGGTTTTGGATCCAATTGCATAGATGAAATTCCAGTTGGAGGTTTTTACGTTTTGGTATGGGTTCCACTTCTTTATATACAACTAATAATGGAAGGGGCCGAGGGAACCAAATCCCATCCGAAAGTCCCCGATACCAAATGAAGGGTCGCTTTAGAGTAGACTTGATGTTTTCGAGTTGATTGCACTGTCAAAATTTCCATCTGGGTATATTTTCCAAGAGTGTTGAGTAAAGTCAACTACTGGCCCATTAGACTAGCTAAATTTACAAAACCAATATAAACTGCACCAAATATACTCCTAACCTATTTTGGTCATTTTGAAGCTAATGCAACTGTCAGAATTTGCCCCGAGACCATTTACTAGGACTTTATCTGAAAGTTCATTTTACAGTTATGAACATTCATTTAACTCAAATGGTTGCATAAACATCACAAGATTCACCTAATAATCAAACTATCAGTATCAATAAGTCAAAATGGCCTAAGGTCACTATGCAAATGCTCAAACTGATAAAATACTTGTGGAAGTACAGAAATAAACCTAGATGGTCATTACAATATCCCCCACTAAAAGAACTTTCATCTATGAAAGTAAGGATGAAGGCATGCTTAGTGTGTCGAACAACATTTCTAACTAACTCGACTAATCAGAAGTACAACAATTCATCTGTATGCAGTAGAGAGTCGTTATAGCAACCTCTATGGGATCCTTAAAATATCAGTCACTTACCTCATTAGCCCAATCAGCTAGAACATAATAGGAAATCACCAAGCTAGGTATACACACCCTCAGTACACCAGCAAATATCCAATTAATCACAATTATCCCCAATTGTTACCATATTCCACACATATGGACTTTACCCCATTTGCTAGTCCCTTATGAAAGCAATCCCCACAGACTAACTGTAGGAGGGCTCACAGTCTAAGCAATGTTAAACCAGTCACTGACACTAACTAAGGCAATCATATTCACACGTAGGGACTTTAGCCCCTTTCCCTTGCTTTTTAGTCATTCAATCCCATCACCAATAGTTAATCATGGTTAAATCATGCAAGCATAGAAGTATGTGTCAGTACTTGGAATGTACTAGTATATAGGTATGCAATGCATGACATGGAAACAAATAATGAAATGATTCCTACTAAGTCTTGTGATAAAAATAATACATTTACAAAGGCATTAGTAAGTCGTAATCAAGCTAATATTATTTAAACTTAAAGGACAACTTTAGAAAGAACATAATAGGATGCATAGATGAACATAATCAAGAATAAGCAAATTATATAAACTTGGAATATATATATATGGTTGATCATTTAGACATTTTACTCTCACCATATAACATAGAATAATGCACATGAGAAATAAATTACTTACCCTAACTTGAATGCATGATAGGTCACATAAACTTAAATTAGTGAGAAATACATGATGTCGTACATAACTAGAGAATTAATATTCTTGGGTGAACAATATATCACTTTACATATAAGACAATTTTTATTATACAAGGATCTTTGGTAATCATAATGGAGACTATTTTACACACTTGTAGACATCATCATGTACCTTTAGGGGAAATATCGTTTGAACTTGTGAAACAATGAATCAAAGGAACTTTAAATCACCTTTGAACATAACATAAAGAAACCATTTAATTTGTCATAAGGGGACCTTTTGGGAACATAAGGAGAACTTAAATATATATGAGAGCAACCTTTAACAAACATAAACCATGTGAGATAAGTCATAGAGTCCCTATGTTTCCCCTGCACCGGAAGAAAGAGGAAAGTCACTTGCCAAGGCGACATCCTAAGATGCCAAAGTGGATCCAAGCCTTTCTATTGAGCAACCTCTACTATCGGTTGGTCTAGAAATCAACCTCTACTAGTGGATTATTCCTATTTCCTATGATGGTACTTAGTTATGGGACAATGATATTCTACTGGTCTCATGCCCCTTCTAACATGCCCCTTCTAACAGGGAGCTTCCATCCATCCCAAGGTCCACTTGGTGCTAAGTAAACTCTCATGGAATAATCATAGGCATGAATCCTACATCTTGGCTAAGCCTCCACTATCGGCTAGCATTGTAGTCTTGGCTCAGCCTCTACTATCGGCAAGCATCATCATCATATCCCTCTATTAATGGGTCATCATTTCATATGCATCTACCAACGGGTCATCATTTCATATGCATCTACCAACGGGTCATCATTTCATAAAAGGTTTTCATAAGCCAAAAATAAACATATAATGTTTAAGCCTTCATTTATCATTATTTAGATATCATACCTCAAAACATATATTGAATATCATCAATTTAAATCATTCTTAAACAACCATCACCATCATATATATCATCTTTCAAAACATGGACATGGAAAGATGAAATTCATCTCATACAATCCTCAACTTCGTAGTATCTCATGGTATCACAACATTTATGGATTTGAATATCACAAACTAGCTCCATCAAACCATCACATCATAATATCAAATAAAGGTCTTCATATCATTCATAACATTTATAACATTCTCATGAACTCATAGCATGCTTAATTTCCCTTTAACATTAACAACATTCATAAATCATACATCCTACCATAAGCCTTCATTACATAAGAGATATGCCACATAACTTAGTCCAAATATGATGGGTATATTTATTTAAGCTAAAAATCTTAGAATTCAAGAGTAAGGAACATGAGAGGGGTAACTTAAAGTTATTTCAAAAAACTCACCAACATACTTGCAAAATCCAAATTTGTGTGTCATGAAAACCATTTCAAAATTCATAATTTTTTCAAGTCTTTCAAGAGGTCATAGGTTACAAAGCTTTTATGTAATAAACATATCATAATCTCAATCATTAGTAGGAGCCCATGCATCAATAAATCAAGAATCAATAAATTTCAAACATTTTTCATGCAATGGAGCGATAATAGAATATATCCATAAAGAATTAGCCATTAGAATTAAGAAATTCGGTAAAAAATTGTTTTGGGGCTCTATGGGTGAAAGGACCTATGGATGAAGACCCACATACCTTAATCTTGGAGTTTCTAGAAAAAAAACTTGAGGAGGACTTGGGGTTTGACTTGGTTTTCTTGAATTCCAACAAACTTCTTGATAATTTTCAGAATGAATGGAGGATTTGGTGAAACTTAGAGAAGAATTTGAGAGGTTTTTGGTGAGTTTTTAGGGCTAAATCGGCTAAAGAATGAGGGTTTTTTTATATATATAGATATTATGTTATTACCAATTGCCCCCAAGTGAAAAGAAAATTTTTGAACTAGTCCACACTAAGTCCGCGTCACAGCCTAGTTGCAGACAACTACTATTTTGCGAAGTTTCACCGAAAAAATTTATTTTTAGCAGAGACAACCTATACCTTGTAGGTAACCGTTTCCCCACACAATTTTGCCCTCTGAACAATAATATGCAGTCGAATTTGCGAAATGCTACACGGATTTTGAGATATTAAAAAAATGCATCATAGGATCTTTTTGAGCTATGTGGAGGGGTGTTTCAATAACATTTAGCAAATCTAATCCAAGAAAGTAGGGCCCCTAAAAGATCCAGCATAACAAATGCGATCTGTACACACAAGTCATTAGATCCATACACGTAGTAGAGGCATTAGTTAGTCTAAAAGACATAACTAGAGACTCATAATGTCCATAACAATTCTGGAAGGAAATCTTTGAAGTATCCTCCGCCCTGATCGTTAATTGATGGTAACCTCACCTCCATAGTATAATCGACATCCATCTTTGGGGGCACCCCAGATAAATTAGCAGGAACATACATAAGAACTCAGAAGCTACTAGAACTATCTCTATAGCAGGAGCATCAGTTGTCAAATCATGAAGATGGGCCATGTCTCAGTCTGAATATAGGTCATAATACTTGTCGGTGCACGACTAACATACCCTTGCCACACCATTGGGGACAAACAAGGTATAACCAAGATAATAGTTTTGGCATAATAATCTATCACGACCTGATGAAGAGCTAACCAACCACACCAAGTATAGTGTCACAACCTAAGCCTAGGGTCTATACTAAAAAAACTGTTAAAAGAGATCTCATGATGTCTCTTTTACAAAAGAATAATGAGACCTCAATGTTAGGTCACGAAAATGCAGATAGGTTTTTTTTAGGGACCTCATGAGGTTATCCAATAGAGACCTCACAAAGTTGCTAACTTTTTTTTACTTTTCAAAAGAAGAGACCCCATGTGATCACTACTTTAGTATTTATTTTTATTTTATATTTTACTAAAGGAAACCTTATGAGGTCAAATTTTTATAATTCATTTTATTTTATATTTACAAAAAGAGACTTCATGAGGTCTCTATACTTTATTAAATTTATTTAAATTCATATAAGTAGAGACCTCATGAGGTCTTTTTTTTTCTCCAAATATACAAGATAAAAAAGTAACCTTATGAGGCCTCTTTTTTGGAAAAATAAAATGCAGAAAAGTGACCTCATGAGATCTCTTTTCTGGAAAATGAAATGCAACAAAATGACCTCATGAGGTCTCTTTTCTCGAAAATAAAGGTCACTTTGCTGAAAAAAATGGGTAGCTTATTACCGCTTTTACAGCATCCCTGCCTGTCATTTAATTCAATATATATTTTACTCAGTAAAATCAAACTCAAAGATCTACCAACAATATAACAAAATACATTTACTAAATATTCTCTTATCAACTTAATATAAAAATCAACTTGAAAGTAATTTAAATTCAAGCAAAGAGAAAAGGGTCAAAAAAAATACCCCTGAACTATTTGAAATGGTGCAGAAATACCCCCTCCATTATATTTTTGGCTCAAAAATACCCCTTGTCCTAACTGAATAAAAAAGGGCCAAAACTACCCTTTAACTAATATAAATAGAGCCAAAATACCCTTATTAGTTTTCGATTAAGAACACTCATCCATTAAAATTTTAAAGTTATTACTTATTATCCTTCGTCTATCAAAAATTCAACCCCAACACATCTTCCAATCAATTTTATCAGATTTTGAGTAGTCCAAATTTTTATTATATGGAAAAAAAGCTTTTATTTATCATTGCAACCGAATTATCTCTTGAAAATGATAACTTCTATTAATTGTGTTACATGGCTAACATGAGCACAACAAATTTTATATAAACTTCGTAGGTTGAGAACATTTGAAAAATTGGATCCTATTGAACTCAACAAACTGATTAAGGAGGAGGCAATGATTATAACAAGGTTGAATAAATGTTATCATTCAAAGATTAACTTTTTGAGATATTTACAAGTGAAATAACAGTCCTTTTTGAAATAAAAAGGCTAGTTTTATACCTAATATCCGAGGAGAAAACCTCTTGAATCCCTAAATCGGGTTTCACGTGGACTAGTCATGTGGCACTTTTGGTTGGGATAACATGCATGGTGCCATTTCATTATGTATATTTTCTTTATAACATTTTAAGGGAGGGTTATTTTTTAACCAAAATCTAACCAAGGGGTATTTTTGCTCCATTTTTTATAGTTCGGGGGTATTTTTAACCCTTTTTTATTTTCGTTAGAGAGGGGTATTTTTGAGCCAAAAATTTAATTGAGTGCATTTTTGAGCCAAAACATAACAGTGGGGTATTTTTGCTCCATCTCAAATAGTTCAGGGGTACTTTTGACCATTTTTCCTTCAGCAAATAAACATAAAAGTCATAAATTAAATAATAGGATTTCAAAGTTATCATGTATTTACAAAACACATGATAAGTCTCATAAAACAACCAAAAAGTAAGGATTTAGATTATCTCTATTACGACTCTATACTTCAATAATATGATAGTGTGTTTGCCACATGTTCCTCATTACTCGACTCATCTATCAAATCTCTTTGTTGACCATATACAGGATGTTGAGTAGGTCGAGATTGAGAAGGTCGAGAAGGGAAAACGACATATCTAGGACAAGGGGGAATCCCTCCAGAAGTAAGTAATGCATCAAATTAAGCCTTAAGACCCACATACTCTATGTCCCTCCAATTTTCCGGAGCATGTGAAGCTTTGGCTTGGCTAGATAGCTTAGCTATTTTCTACTCTAAAGTCAAATTAGTCTTCCTCCATCCATCATCATAGAAACTACCTAGGCCTTCTAGCTCAGAATGATATTCACGAAAGGTTCGTTGTGGCATACCATAAGCATATCCATATCTACTCAGACTATCAATTGAGTCTAGCCAGACTCTCTAAGCCTGCTATTGGCTAATTGGCATGCCTTGAATATCTTCTGGCAAACTCTGACGGAAATCGTCCAAGGCTTGAAGATATCAATTCTGGATTGAATGATAATAATATTAGAATATAAAGTAACTACTATTTAAATTAGAGGCTTAGATAGGTTAGTTGAGCTCATGGCTCAACCTAAACATCTAGATCCGGGATTTTCTTTCTTCTTTGTGTGTGTAGTCTCGAATGCCTTAGTCTGATTTACTGGCCTCCCCGACTCCTTTTCATACAAATGATTTAATTACATCATAATCAAGAGTACTAATTAAGTATTATTACCTACAACAAATAATTTTTTGTTTTAACTTCCATAGGTGAAAGCCCTCAGGAGCCTCAAGTTTTCCTCCATTGTTCCTTTGTACTGATAATTCTTTACCACTAACAGAATTGTACTTATTCTGTTTTGTGGTGGTCTCAGTCCATAACATTTTTTTTCTCTTTCTGTTTTTAAGGTTTAGCAAAAAAAGAAAATAAATAAAGGTACTCTTATTTGATGTGTGCTGCATTGGCAATATCATTATTCATGCCTCATTGGAATGTCCTGCTGAAACTTTCAGGTCTAGATTGGATGGTGGGGGTGAAAATACTGGAAAGAGATACAACATCTAGAACATAGAAACAAAGCATCTAGTATGTGAAAAATATCACAAAGAAATCAAGTACCTGTGTGTGCGCGCATAAAGATGTCAAAGTTTATCCACATCCATCCTTACCAGACAAGAATTTGGGACGGATTCCATCTTATAATTATGTTGTCAGATGTTGTGACAACATGCATATAAACATAAATTTTCCATTTTCCACATCCAAAGATTCTTTATATCTACCTTAAGTCTAATATATCGATAAAAGATATAGATAAACAAAGAAAATTTTGATGAGAAATGTATCCAACTCATTCCATCACAATATGAACAAGCAGGCAGAAATACTAAAACTTGGTATAGCGGCTACTGCAAATAGTTGACACTTTCGGATAGCACTAGCAACCTTAAACCCATCCAATATGTGACAAAAATATATGTACCTCACAATAATCTGTGTTGCTAGTAAGATAAGGCAAAGTCCTAAGAAGCAAACATGAGTGATCTCACTGTGAAGAAGTTAACCAGAAACATGGATACTTTTGGTGCTATTATCATTTAAATTGACAAATTACAAGGATTAAAAAAATATTAGATCTACGCAAACTACATATGTACATTTAAACAAACAGAGAAAGAAAAACAATAAACTAGACAACAAGAAAAAGAAAGAGTTGAATTGCACTAGAAAATGACACATGCCAATTTTCTCCTCACATTTCCTTGACTTTGAGCCCCACTTGTGTGAAGAGAACCGCCCTTGATAGATAATCTAGCTTCTTTTACCAATCTCGTTCACCCCTCGTGCAATTTCAATTAACTTTTCCCACTCCTAAGGCAGAATCCACTGAGGCTTCTAATTGTACATACAAGCTTTCACGAACAAATTGGCAAGCAGATGCCCAACTTTCTTGTGAAAGTTTGTACAAATTTGGCTCTCATGTTCCGGACGTCAAGCACATTTTTTCTGCAAATGACATGATAAAATTTTTATTTATAAGTAGTATTGAAGACAAATATATAAATATAGTTAATTAAAATATACCCTAAACTCCAAAAAGAATTGTCTCTTGAGATTAGTCGCATCTTGCCCCGACTTGAAAATGAATCTCTGTAGAGATCTTTGGTGGTCTGAAAAATGATTCTCACAACATCGCCTGAGTTAAAACTGTAATACAAAATTTAAACACTTATAGGTTCAATCTGAGATAGTTATAATATAATCATTTACTAAAATCATTTTATAAGAAATTAATCATACGTGTAGCCATCAGGCTTGATGATGTACAAGTCTATTGTGCATATCCTTTACACCGACTTATATAGACATATGGGCATGTGTAGTTGACTGATCTGTGGTAGGAGTATCGGGCTCAGAAATGTTGTCTCAAAGGAGACGACTAGACATCCCAAGTTGTGAAGTAGATGCTGATAAAGGTCGTGAATCTATAGGGGTGTGAGTAACTGTGGGAGAGACACTAGACATCGATCACTAAGACTCTAGAGGTAAATGAGTGTATCCATGTGGGGTGGCATACCCTAATGTGGGCATCATCATTGGCGTTTGGGGGACATCTAAGTATAGTCCAATGGTGGATGCATATTGGTCGATGGAGGATGAATCTGTGGAGGCACGTTTCTGTAAGACTCGATATATCTAGAATAGTGATGTATCAAAGTGTCTCGTGGTGGGAGAGACGGTGTGGAGTATGATCTGATATGGATTCCCGTCGGTCATTTACTAACCATATAATTCTTTTAAAAAAATTTGGGGGCATTATCAATACCTTTACCTTAATTTTTATCACCACCTTCCATTTAAGTAACAAAAGCGTTCAAGTCAAAACAAGGTTAGGTATTTACAGGAAGAAATATTTTAAAGCATTACAATAATATACTCAATGTATTCCCACTTAGAAACTAAAGCAGAGGAAAATTTAACTATTAAATCAGAAGAAACATCCAAAGGATGCACTGATGAAGCAAGCACTCTAACACCAATACAGAAACCATGAAAGATAACTGCTCTACTAATAGCATAATATCATAGGACATTTCTTCACAAAATAACCATAAACACCAAGGAAATAAAAGGAAGTAGTTCTAATTGCAAACCTGTGATACCAGTCACTTTAGTGCGAAAGCTACAACACCGTCATAAGGTGAAATCACATACACCTTTTACTAATTAGATGCATAATAAGAATTACAAATATCTAAAAGTTTCTCTTCACTAATCCATCACATGATCTGGCAGCCAATTGGTAAAATCTGAAAAGAAAATAAAAAACTAAGATTTTTTTACAAGGGGAAAAGGAATGACATTTTTATAAATTGACACCTATCCACTTTGGCCTCCATATTTTTTCCTCAGTGATTTTTTAATAGAACTCCAAAATTTAATCCCTGGTTATTTGTTGTCTTCCATCAGCTTGACAGAGATTTCAAGGTTATCATTGTTTTTTTGGGAAGGTGTACGATGTGACCTATCAACATGGAGGGTGAATACATTGGTCTTATAGACACCTTTTGGGGTGGTTCTAGATTTTCTTCGACAACTTCAGATTGCTAGGACTGCTTCAGAACTATCAAAATTCAATGCACCAACTCACATAACAACTTGTAAAAGACACAAGTGACCTGATATACAAGACATCATAGTGTAGACCACGTCCCTCATAACAATGACAATTTTTCAGGATTACCAAATCTTTGGAACCTTAGTTTTTCTAGAAATGAACTTCTAGACAAAATACTAGTTAGTTAATGGAATTACAGGATTAGCAGTCCCTACATGTCTAGGATCACTAGTGAAGTTGCAATGGTTAGACTTGCTAATTAACTGATTTAGCATGCTTTTGCTAAGTTCTCATGTATTTCTTGTTTGCAGGCAAATTATGATAACAGTTCTATGTACTTCTAGGGGTTAAATAAATGTTAAGCAAGAGATTCTGAATGTAGTTTACCCTTTATGTATTTGGGTGTCCCTTTTTATTTAAAAAAGCTCACAATTAGCTAATGTACACTTGTGGTTGATAGAATTACAAAAAGAGTGAACTGTTTAACTTCCAAGCAACTAACTTATACTAGGAAATTACAATTAATTAAATCTGTGGTGTTTGGAATGCAAACGTATTGGGACTAAATGTTCATTCTCCCTATGATGATAATGAAGCTTATTAAGCAAGCTTGTAGAAGTTACTTGTCGACAGCGTCCATTGGCACTTCCAAAAGAACATTGGTTTCTTGGGAAAAGGTCTGTCAACCTAGGGGTGCTGGGGGTCTAAATGTTATGCATTTATGTGGTTGGAACAAGACTGCAATTCTTAAGCAATTATCCGCTCTAACATCAAAGGACTGCTTATGGATTAAATGAGTGCATATATTATTATATAAAGGATGAGGACATATGTTTGTGTCAAATCCCTACAACCTGGGTTATTTTAAAGATCATAGAGGCAAGGAGGTATATTGATATATTGTCAAATTATAACACATTTTATGTCTAAAACATAGGATTTTGCACATTCTTAATGCGACTTTTTATGGTTTTTTATGTGTTTTTGAAAACAGCGTCGATGAAGGCGTGTAGGCGCACTATTCTGTGGTAGGGATTGTAACTTTTCATAAATTTCCCATTTTTCACTCAACGACGGAACTTTGTTGTTCTTGCAGAAGATACAGGTTGGCATGATTTTGGGAGAAAATTGCAGATTTTGATGAAGTACAGGACATACGAGCCACCCTACGAGTCATAGCCCAAGCTATGAATCGTAGTGTGCCCTCGTAGTAAGAAACAGTTTTCAAAAATTAGAAATTTGTAAAGTGAGGGTCCGCTATACGAAGCTAACCTACAAGTCGTATGTCTCACTATGACTCGTAGGTGGGGGCCTCATAACCAAAATTAGTGTTGCCAAAATTTGGACCAAGTACTGCAACTAAGGACTACGAGAAGACACTACAAGCCGTAGAATAAACCACGACTCATAGTAATGGATCATAGTAGTCAAGTACAAAATGCCAAACAACTTGCAGGTCACCCTACGAGTCGTAACTACGAATCATATCTGCTGCCAGCTGTATTTATATTTTTTAGGGTCTTTTTGTAAATAATATAAATAGTTAATGTTAGGGTTTTTGAAAGTGAGACTTGGTGTCACGCCCCAAAGTCTGGTTAGGGCGGACCGGCACCCGTTGCCGATAAGGCTCGGGAGAACCAACTTATATCTAA
>JAOTQR010055960.1:0-14247 GCA_025774065.1 Solanum ossicruentum | reverse complement strand
TATTGTTGTTGTTGTTATTGTTATTCCTATTATTGTTATTCTTCTTATTATTGTTGTTATATTGTTATTGTTATTATTATTGCTATTATTGTTATTATGTCATGCCCCGGGAGGGTACCCTAGACGTGGCCAGCACTCAGAGATTATTGCTAGTCTCCAGGCGAACCACTTGACATCATCACATTCATTCACTCAACATAACTAACTAATCAGCGGAAGACTAAAGATAGCAAGTGGATGGACAAGTCTCAATATAAATAAAATCAATCAACTCAATAAGACTAATAAGAAAGAAATTAGCCAAGATAAGTATTCAAAGCATATATCACTATTAATCGGTGCCAATGACAGAATCATGACTACCTCAACTCAAAATAAAGTTAGTCTAAAGTCTGACTCTAATAGCTTGATGAAAATAAAATGAGGATCCTTCCTAAGAAGGAAGGCTCACCAACTCAGGTGACTGCAATATATCCTCAACGGTGTGCCTATTGACGATCTCTAGTACCTACCTCTGCATCATGAAACGATGTAGTTCAAATGGACGTCAACACATGGAATATATGAGTATGTGAAAAAGCAGAATAATATAGAATAATATCAACTCATAGGATACTCAATCAGAATGTCAAATATCTACCTAAAGCAAGAATAAAGAGTATCTCATCAATACCATTCCAAACTCGTCCAATCAACTAAACTCAGAGTACTATCAGTGTGGGACCAATTTGGGAGTTTCTCTTATCCGACAACAATCACTTACGACCCTATGATTTAAAACAATCCCACTGATATTACCACAACTATTCTATACTTACCAGGTAAAGAACGAATCGAATCCATAATGGATATGGAAAATTAACCAATCAAGTCCTATTGTTTCAGGACAATAGAATGGGGACATGTCCGACTTTAATAGACTTACTCCTAAATATTGAAACCTGTCCAACTTTAACGAACTTATTTCACATAATAGGGACCTATCCAACTTTAACGGACTTAGTCTACTCCTACGTTTGGTGACATAGTTAATGAGTTTGAGTTGGACTTACTCTTACTCATTTGGTGCTCAATCAATCATCTCAATTATTCTCATAGAGACTCTCATCATCTCATCAACTCAAACACAATTGGGCCTTTCGACCTATCATCTCAATTATCTCATCAACTCAATTCTCATTCAATAGCTCAATGCTTAGATCAATCATTAGGAAGAAGTCAATTAGAGAAATCTCTAGAGTTCAATTGTGAATACTTATGGGACCATCAAGCTCTATTAACTCATCCTCATGCTCACATCATATTCACAATCAACATACTCAAGTCAAGACTCTAGACTCCATCCTTAGGTTCATTCATGCATCTTTTTATAAAAATAACATATAGGGTTTATGAAATAGCTCATGTAAAAGAATTTATTCAGTATATCAAGTTTATGATGATCATCAACATATGAAAATATATATAATATATACATACACACACTCACTCACGATATCTTCATTCAAGAAACATGCATAGAGACTCAATATACTCACGATCTCTCTATTACCATCAGTGGGGGCACATGAGAGGACATTCTCATGTTTTAGTTTAGCCTTACATACCTGGTATGAAGCTTCGACAATTAATCTCATAAGTATTCTCCTCAATCCTCACTCTTACTCTCTTCTCTTTAGCCCCAGCCTTTGTTAGAATGTTCGAAAAAGCTTAGGAATGGGTTAAAAATCCTTTTTATACTCAAAATGATCTATTTTGATCATGTTTTTAAGTTTAGGAGGGGCTTAGAAATATTTGGAATGCCCCTCACAAAAAAATTGAAAAATTTACACTTCAAGGATCCAAGTCCGCAACACAGACTTGGACAATTTTTGGGATTTTTCGCTAAATATTTTTCTATCGAGTTTTCTAACCCCGTAGAAAATATTAGGATCACGTCTAAGTATAAGTCCGTAGCAGGTCTGCTTTGCAGGCCTATCGTGCACTTATTATGGATGCATTTTTGTATCGAAAAATTATCTTTTGATCCGATTTCTCTAAAATCAACCAAGACCATTTTTTCATACAATTTTTCATACTGATCACATTTTCGGCCTCAAATTTACCATTGAAGTTAGGGAAGATGCTTTATGCGCACATCTTTCATCTAGGAGTATTTTGATTATTTTTTATCGATTGTTACATCATTTCTCCTTGGAATTATTCGTCCTCGAATGAAGAGTAAAAGTAGACATAAGGCACAAATAACAATCAAGACTCCTCTTTACACTCTATCCACCAATCAAACTCTCAACAATCTAAATAATCTCTACTCAGACTCAAGAATAGACACATCAACTTAAAAATAGACAATTCAAATTAAGTCAAGGGTAAGGACATTACCTTCAACATTCTCATCATCAGGCACAAATGGAACATTAGAACTAAATCAATTTGAATCATTTAAATATCTTGACAATCAGTCATTCAAACTCAAGAAGGAAGTCATCAACTCTAATCGAGAGTAGGACCATCGTGATATACAAGACTCTGTGGACACTCTCAAGCTCAGCTCCTCATCTCAATTGTGCTCCTTTTCATGGCACTCTACTCCATCAATTGAAGCTTTTAGCTCCTATTCAAATCTCCACCTAACCACATCCTCCTTTTCAATTCAAGCCTAATTTTAAGCCTCAAAGTTGTATTCCTAAGATGATCATATTCATACAAAACTAACCCTCAATACTCAAGATCCATGCTTCCACCGGGAGTCTTATTAAGAAAATAATACTCTTTCCCACTACTTTTACACATCTACCTGGAACACCTATTCGAAAGTCATCAATAGCCTTCCCCAACTACTCATATAATGATAATTATGTATTCATGCCTATCGCTCTAACCACTTCAAACTATATCTTAGAACTTTCAAGCCTACTTAGCACTTCTACCTCCACCATTGAATCAGCTCCCACTCAAAGACACACCATCATAGTCTTACCTATCTAATTTACATCATAAGGTCTCATCTCTCCCCTCCTCTGTATCTCTATCCCTATATGACACAAGTACAATACCAATATCACAATAAGGATACATTCACTCCTCCTCGTCTACCCTCACTCTCAGTCTATTATCATTCGCATCACTATCTGGACCTGAAGGAAACTCATCATCTCCCCCTTTAGCAAAACCCAAAACTACTACCTCTCCATTTGAAATAAGCATGATTATACATCAAAAACTTGATATTCTATATCCTACCATCAACAGTGGCATATGAAGCCTAACACTAGTCTGTACGAAAAATGGCATAAGAATCATTCACATTCAACTCAAGCAGATCGACTATGGTACCTTTGTGGTGGACAGGAATGATCCAATCACTATTATCTCACTCAAATAGGATTAGCTCATCAATGAGGAGAGGGTAACACATTAAGTGGCACTTGAATCAAATAAATCATAGCTATCACATGGTGGGAATCAAAACATACCAATGACATTGTTTGGTAGATTCTCTGAATCTTGGCAACTTTTCATGGCATACAATCGATTTGTGCCCGAAATGGTGCCCCTCTGGCCCCCTCTTGCTGGTGGTGCTATAATAGATGATTGGAATTTATTGGACCACATTGGACATTCCCTCTTAGGGTGACCGATTTGGTCACACTTATAATATCATGTACCCCCTCCAAGGTATTCTCCCAAGTGAAGTTTGTCGCACGTGCCATAAGGTGTCTTGCCTTGGGAACCTTGAGCTAGACTAGTAGATGAAGATCTTGTTTGAAAGCGGCTCCCACTCCCATTCTCTCTCTTACCAACCTCATGGTTGGATATCTTCATTTTCGTAGTTTTGTACTCTTCTTTATGTTGCTACCTCTCATCATCAGCTTGTTGTACATAAGTCATCAACCTTTCGACATCTATATCACTCACAAGCATAGATCCCCTCCCATCTTTCGTTGGCCCTTTGTTTATCCCATCAACATACATCATCTTTCTCCCCCGCATATCAGTAACCATATCGAAGCATAGCAAGATAGTTGGGTTAACTTAAGCCATACTCTTGAACAGTCATAAAGCCCTATTTCTGATTCAAAAACTCTTGTAACTTGGCCTCCCTTTATTTTCTTGGAAAGAAATGCCCCAAGAAAGTTTCATCGGACACTACCCAAGTTAGCAATAGGGCTTCCTCTCCTCGACCCTTCTTCGACTGATCAAACCACAGACTGGAAACACCCTTGAGCTGGTAGGCAGCAAATTCAACTCTATCAACATCAGCTATATGCATAACTTGAAACACATTCTGGAGCTAATCGATGTATTTCTCAAGATCCTCATTGGGTATAGATCCTGTGAACTCAGACGGGTTCATCCTCAAGAATTCACGGGCTCTTATTGTATCCTGTGCATCCTGTTTACCCGTTCCTTGTCTCGCAGCAGGTGTTATACAGCCTGGGCTAGAGTTTGATGTGTCTTAAGTTGAATACTTATCTTAACTAGTTTCTTTCTTAGTAGTCTTATTGAGTTGATTGATTTTATTTATATAAAGACTTGTCCATCCACTTGCTATCTTTAGTCTTCCACTGATTGTTTAGTTATGTTGAGTCAATGAAAGTGATGAGTCCAAGTGGTTCGCTTGGGGAATAGAAATAGTCTCTAAATGCTTACCATGTCTAGGTACCCTCCCAGGGTGTGACTGAAACGACCCCTAAAATTGCCCGAAAGTGTGCCTTAAAAGTGCCCAAAATCGTAATTTCCATATATCGGAAAATTGATTCATTATTTTGAAAATCCTACTACATATTCTTGTTCAGGGGGAAAAATAGAGTGGTAAATAAGTCTAAACCAAATCTTAGAGCAACCATATAAAAATCTGAAAATCATAAAAACGCAATTTATGAGGGTCAATTTAAAGGGACATATCTCTTAGCACACAAATTCTAGTGAGTAATCCACATTGTGAGCAGTATTATTTTGGTTCTGTTTTTTTTACTTCGGTCCAAGACTTTCAAATCTTGGGACTAAGGGTTGCCATACTTGAAAATACTTATATTTAGCCTTATTTCACCCTCATATCATCCTAAACATTCCCCAATACTCGCTCAAACACTTAGACTCATATTTCATCCTAAATTCAAGTCCAAAAGCTCAAGACCAATCTTAAGGATTTCATTCAAGCTTCAAGTCATCATCTCCAATCTTCACTAAGAGTTTCCCCAAAGCTAAGCTATGTAGGTTTTAGCCATTGGATTCTTCCACCCAAGGTACCCTAATCTCCTTTTCACTTAATTTGCATGATTTCAAAGTTGATTTTACAAATGGGTCTTTCTTATTATGAAATTCACTACACTATGTTAAAGCTATATGAAATTTTGATGGTTTTGTTATGTTTTGAGCTATAAAACTTGGAGATATTGTAAGATTTGATGAGGGGTTTTAATATATGTTGCTTAAGGGTGTTGCAAGGTATTAATTGATGGTTTTACAATGAATTTTCTTGCATGATTTCATCTCTATATTTTGTGATTTTGTACTAGCATTACACACTCCCTAAGTGTTTGATAAAATGTTCGGATGTGGTTTCTTGAGGAGTTGAAGGTCCAAATCATAAGATATGATATGATTGACTATATGATGATTAAATGTGCTTATATATATATATATATATATATATATATATATATATATATATATATGATATGCTCTATATAAAGTGTTGCATTAGACCGTGCCCGATCCGGGGGGACGAGAGCCCGGGGAACCGAGGTGGGGTTTGTACTCATCAACCGAGGTGGAGGTTTGTACTCATCAATTATTTGAGGGGTTCGCACTTCGCCACCTTGGTGATAAGATGTGAGTATCATAACCATGTGAGGGGTTCGTACCACACCACCAGGGTGGTGGGGAGAAACCATCAATAACCAACCAAGGGGTTTGTACTTTGGAAAGTCTAGCCTGGTCTCTTCTACACATATGATATTCTATATAAGCATGAGTTACTTAAGCATGATTTACTTAAGCATTGATCATACATGCTATATTTTTATTATTATGTCTATTGCTTAATATTTTATTATGCATTTTGATTATGATATCTTTCTATTATTGCATTGCATCCTACATACTTAGTACATTCAAATGTACTAACGCATATTCTTTCCTACATGATATCACCATGTAGGATTTGGAGCCCAAGTTGATCACCCTCCTCCTTCACGTGGCTAGTTCGGTGTTACTCAAGCCAGTTGGTGAGTCCTCTACTTCAGGGACACTAGTCTATGTTTCTCTTATTATGTATTGACACACTCTTCTTTATATTCTATTTTGACTATAAGGGAGAGCTCGATTTCTTTGTCATGGCCCCCTCTCCTATCTGTGTAGTAGAGTTGTTGTTCGACATGCTTTGTATCTATTTTATGAGCCTTTACTCTTTCATCTTTTGATTATGATGTCATGCAAGCTTCTCCTTAGTCCCTTAACCTTGTTTTTCCAAACATCTACATGTTACTTAAGTATCAATCTCTCTTCGTTAGTCCCAATTCCCCCTGTTTAAATTTTTTGTGTTGTTTTACATTGCTTCTGCGATCAAGGATATGTAATGATATGCTAAGAGGCTTGTTTGGGGTTCCTTTGGGTTCCTCATTCGCCTATCACATCTAGTCCCAAGGCTTGGGTCGTGACAAATATGGTATCAGAGCACTAGGTTGATAGATCCTCGGAGTCCAACAGACCGCGTCGATTAAAGTCTTATTCATGGTTGTGCTATGTACCATGACTATGAGCAGGAGGCTATGAGGCATTCTAGGAAGTGTTTCACTTGTTCATGATCCATGTTGTGTGATAGAATTAGTGTGATGACCCCAAAAAGTGCCCCAAAACGTGCCTCAGAATGCCCAAAATTTTAGTTTCCATATATCTTAAAATCCCTTGACTATTTCAAAAATCCGATTTCATATTTGTGATCTGGGGGTCAAAATTAGGTGTAAACGGTCTAACCCCGATTTAAGAGCGAAATATTAGCAATTACAAATTTTTAAGTGATGCTTTCAAGTGAGGTTGACGCGTCCACTCCGCGACGCGCCAAGGGCGCGCTTTAGTATAATTCCTTCTCCTTGTCCTTTCCACGACACAGAGAGGTGTATTTTTCCTGGCAATGTTTTTCCTGTGCAGTCCAAAATATTCTAAGTATTGGGCCCAAGTTTCCTAAACATTTTTTACCCATACTTAGTCATATTCACCCTTATATCATCCTAAACATTCTCCAATACTAATTCAAACACTTAGTCATATTTCACTCTTCAAACTCAAGTCCCAAATGCTCATCCCAAGCTAAGGTTCTCTTTCAATATTCTTCTTCAAGCTTCAAGTCTCCATCTCCAATATTCACCAAGTTCATTCTAAGCTAAGGTATGTGGTGTTAAGCAATTGGGTCCTTCCACCCATGGTGCCTAAACCCTATTTTTACTAACTACATTATTTAAAGTTGATTTTACATGTGGGTCTTGTATATTGAGAAATTTACTACACAGTAATTTTAGTTCATGAAAGTATAGTTTTTTTAGCATATTTTGAGCTCTAAATCTTGGATCTAATGTTGGATTTGATGAGGGGTTTTGATGTGAATGTCTTGGGGGTATCGCAAGGTGTTGATTGATAGTTTTACAACAAATTTTCTTGAATGATTTCATCTCCGAATTGCATGGTTTTTAACCTCCACTACACATCCCCAAGGTGTTTGATAAAATGTCCGATTATGGTTTCTTAAGGAAATGAAGGTCCAAAGAATGAGATATGATATGAATGATATTATGATGATGAAATGAGCTTATGTATATGATTATTCCTATATGAAGTGTTACACTAGAGCATGTGATGAATCCTATACAAAGTGTAGAATCGACCATGCTCAATCTAGGGGGTTTGAGCACCCGGATAACCTAATGAAGGGTTTGTACTTCTCCACCTGGTGATAGGGCGGCATCATCACTAACCTAGATGGGGGTTTATAGTCTTCAACCCGAGGAAGGGTTTGTACTTCTCCACCATAGTGATGGGGCAGCATTATCACTAACCTAGATAAGGGTTAGTACTCATCCACCTTAGTGATGGGGTGGCAACATCACTAACCTACCAAGGGGTTCGTACTTTGGAAATTTAGCTTGGTCTCTTCTACATATATGGTATCCTATTTGAGTGTGGGTTACTTAAGCATGTTTTACTTATGTACTGGTCATGCATGTCATGTTGCTATGTTATGCTTATTGTTTACTGTTACGCATGTTGATTATGAAATTGATCTCTTGTAGCATGGCATCCTACATACTTAGTACATCCAAATGTACTAACGCATAGTCTTGCCTATATGATATCACTATGCAGGGATCCGTTCCCAAGTTGATCATCCTCCCCCTCCACGTGGCTAGTCAATGTTATTCCAAGCTTGTTGGTGAGTCCTCCATTTCGAGGACCTTAGTCTATGATTGCTATTATCTATGTATTGAGACACTTTTTATATTGTATTTGACCATGAGGGTGAACCTGATTACTTTGTCTTGGCGCTAGCTCCATCTATGTACTTAGAGGTGTTGTTGGACAACTTGTGTAATTATGACATGAGCTGTGACTCCTTGTCTTGATGATGATGTTTTGGTGAGCTATCCTTAGCCCCTTTGCTCCTTTATGCTTGTTTTATGTCTTTTATATGCTTCCGCGACCAATGATGTGTAATGATAAGTTGAAAGGCTTGATTAGGGTTCCCTTGGGTTCCCATTCACTGTGTCACGTCTAGGCCCTAGTCTTAGGTCGTGACAAACTTGGTATCAGAGCACTAGGTTGATAGATCCTCGGAGTGCAACGTACCATGTCGATTACAGTCCTATTCATGGTTGTGAAGCATGCCATGACTATGAATAGGAGGCTATGAGAAATTTTAGGAAATATTTCCCTTCTTCATGTTCTAAGTAGTGCTATAGAGTTGTGGTGTGTTTTCCCCCTAACAATTGTTCTTTGCTATGTTAGATCATGCAAAACTCTAGAGAAAGACAGGCCCAATCTCTCGAAGAGCAACCTCATAATGGTGAGCTCTAAGATGCTCTTACTATGTTTGCCCAAGTGTTAACCAACCAAGTCCAATATGGGGCCCCAATCCCCTCATGCTAATACCCCGATAGCTAGGGTAAGAGACTTCATGAGGATGAATCCTCTAATTTTCCATGTCTCAAAGGTGGATGAAGACCATAAGAGTTCATTGATGAGGTCTACAAAATCTTGAATATCATGGGTGTTGGGCCAAATGAAAAGGCGGAGCTGGCAGCACACCAACTAAAAGGGGTAGCCCAAATTTGGTATGAACAATGAAAGGGTGAGAAGGGAGTTTATAATGTGGTGTTTTGGGAGAAGTTCAAATTGGCCTTCCTTAATCGGTTTTTCCCTCTTGAGCTTAGGGAGGAAAAGTTGGTAGAGTGTATGAACTTGAAATAAGGTGCTTTGAGTGTGAGGGAGTATGCCATCAAATATAATCAACTTTCAAAGTATGCTCTTCATTTGGTGGCCGATCCTAGGTCAAGGATGAATAAGTTTGTTATGGGAGTCTCTGACTTGGTAAGTGAAGAATGTCGGTCCGCCATGCTTATTGGTGATATAGACTCTCCTTGGTTGATGACATATGCTGAGCAAATGGAGGAAGAAAAGATGAGAAAAGTGAGGGTCCATGAGGCCAAGAGAGCCCATCATAGGGGTAAATTCCATAGGGGTGGCCGATTCCATCAAGGCCAAGGGCCTGTTCATGATACAAATAGGGAGTTTACCAATGACTTCCCTAGAACTCAAGGTATTAGTGGTGTGGATCCCAATGATGTGTGTACTAAATGTGGGAAGGGTCATAACGGCTCATGTTTGAAGGGTTCTAATGCATGCTTCGGTTGTGGGGAGCTTGGTCACAAGAAGGTAGATTGTCCAAGAAACCGTGTCAAGGGTCGAGGTATAAATGCGGTTCCATTGGGTAGAGGTGGCCCTCAAGGTGGTGCTCTAAGGCATTATCGATTCTGTGCTCTACATGGAAGGTAAGGGGTTAGTGAGGTCCCTGATGTTGTTACCGGTATGTTGAAAATCTTTGACCTTTATGTGTATGCTTTGATTGATCCGGGTGCCAGACTTTCCTTTGTTACTCCTCTTGTTACTAAAAAGTTCCATGTTATTCCTGAGTTTTTGCATGAGTCATATGAAGTGTCTACTCCTATTGGTGCCTCTATTGTTGCTAGGAAAGTTTATAGAAGTTGTCCTATTTGCATTTTGAATAAGTTGTTGCCTTGTGATCTTGTTGAATTAGACATGGCAGACTTTGTTGTCATCCTTGGGATGGATTGGTTGCAAGCCTACTATGCATCTATTGATTGTAGAAACCGTAGGGTCAAGTTTCAATTTCCTAATGAACTCGTCCTTGAGTGGGAAAGTCAAGATGTAGTGGTAAACCGTAGATTAATTTCATGCATTAAAGCCCATAAGTTGATTTCTAGGGGGTGTTTGTATCACCTTGTGAGGGTTAAAGATATGCAGTCTAAAGTCCCTTCCATTGAGTCGGTCCCCATTGTATACGAGTTTCTTGATGTCTTCCCAAATGACCTTCCCGGTGTTCCTCCCGAGAAGGAGATAGATTTTGGCATAGAGCTCCTTCCTGACACTCAACCTATCCTCATTCCCCCTTACCATATGGCCCCAGCGGATTTGAAGGAGTTAAAATAGCAATTGAAAGATTTGTTGGAAAAAAAATTTATTAGACCTAGTCAATCACCTTGGGATACACCAGTGTTGTTTGTAAAAAAGAAATATGGGTCACTTAGAATATGCATCAGCTACCGGCAACTCAATAGCGTCACTATAAAGAATAGGTATCCTCTTCCGAGAATTTATGAGTTGTTTGACCAATCGCAAGGGGGTAGCTTTTTCTCTAAGATTGATCTTCGATCCGCGCACCATCAAGTGAGGGTGAGGGAGTGTGATATTCCCAAGATGGCCTTCTGGACTAAATATGGACACTATAAATTTGTGGTGATATCCTTTGGGTTGAATAATGCACCGACCATCTTCATGGACCTAATAAATAGGGTCTTCAAACCCTACCTTGATTCCTTTGACGTGGTCTTCAGTGATGATATATTGATCTATTCACATAGTAGGGACGAGCATATGGGACATTTAAGGGTGGTGTTGCAAAGATTGAGGGAGGAGAGATTATATGCTAAATATGACAAATGTGAGTTTTGGTTGAAGGAGGTTGCATTCTTGGGTCATGTGGTGTCAGGGGATGGCATTAAAGTGGATCCTAAGAAGACCAATGTGATTAGGAATTGTCCTAGACCATTGATCCCATCAGATATTAGGACTTTTTCGGCCTTGCAGGTTACTATAGAAGGTTTGTGAATGGATTCTCCTCCATTGCTTCCCCTATGAAAAAATCGACTCAAAGGAGGGTTAAGTTTGAATGGAATGATGAATGTGAGAAAAGCTTACAAACATTGAAAGATAGACTTGTGTCCGCTCCTATATTGTCACTACCGGGTGGGCTTGAGGGTTTTGATGTATTGTGATGCATCTAGAGTTGGTTTAGGTTGTGTTCTAATACAAAATGGTTAGGTCATAGCCTATGCTTCTAGGCAACTCAAAGTGCATGAAAAGAATTACCCTACCCATGATCTTGAATTAGTTGTTGTGGTGTTTGCATTAAAGATTTGGCTTTATAATTTGTATGGGATGCATGTTGATGTCTTCACTGATCATAAGAGCCTTCAATATGTCTTCACACAAAAGATCTCAACTTGAGACAAAGAAGGTGGCTAGAACTTCTCAAAGATTATGACATGAGTGTGCATTATCATCCGAGCAAGGAAAATATGGTGACGGATGCTTTGAGTTCAGGTGTTTGTGCATAGCCTAGCTCATGTAGATGGTGGTAATAGGAAGATGGCTATGGAGGTGCATAGATTAGCTAGATTGAGGATTAGGTTGGAAGAGGTTGGTGATGATAGTGTTGTGGTTATTAATGGGTCCAAGTCTTCCTTGATTGATGAGGTGAAAGCCAAACAAGATCTTAACTCCTCCTTGCTTAAATTAAAGGCCTTGGTGAAAGAGGGAAAAATAGAGGTTTTCTCCCAAGGGGGAGATAGTTCCCTTAGGTTCCAAGGTAGGTTGTGTGTTCCATGTGTTGATGGTTTGAGGGAGAGAATTCTTGATGAGGCCCATAATTCTTCTTACTCTATCCACCCCGGTTCCAACAAAATGTATAGAGACTTGAGGGATATGTATTGGTGGGAAGGCATGAAGACGGACATTGCTAAATTTGTTTCCGGTTTCCATAATTGTGAACAAGTCAAAGCAAACATCAAAGGCTGGGTGGCCTAACCCAAGACATAGAGATTTCTACTTGGAAGTGGGAGGTAATTAATATGGATTTTGTAGTTAGTTGCCCAAGACTAGGAAAATTTTTGATTATATATGGGTGATGGTTGATAGGATGAAGAAATCAACTCACGTTCTACCAGATAAGACTATATATGGGTTTGAAGAGTATGCAAGGTTGTACATCCACGAGTTAGTGAGGTTACATGGGGTTTCTTTATCCATTATATCGGATCGTGGTGCACAATTTACTTCACACTTTTGGAGGTCTTTTCAAAGGGGCCTTAGGACCAATGTTCACCTTAGTACAGCCTTCCACCCTCAAATGGATGGCCAAGCCGAAAGGACAATTCAAACACTTGCAGATATGCTTGGGGATTATGTCTTGGAGATTAAAGGTAGTTGGGATGACCACTTTCCTTTGATTGCACTTACATACAACAATAGCTAGCACTCTAGTATCCGTATGACTCCTTTTAAGGCTCTTTATGAGAGATATTCTAGATCACCGGTGGGTTGATTTGAGGTTGGATAGGTGGATTTATTGGGGCCAGATCTTGTTATGGATTCTCTTGAGAAGGTTAAGATGATTAGGTAAAGGTTGAGGATGTCCCAAAGTCGTCAAAATCTTATGCCGATGTAAAGAAGAAAGACCTAGAGTTCCAAGTGGGTGATTGGGTCTATTTGAAGGTTTCTCCAATGAAAGGTGTGGTTCATTTTGGTAAAAAGGGGAAGTTCAGCCCATGGTGTATTTTTCCTTATAAGGTGATAGAGAGGGTTGGAAAGGTGGCTTATGAGTTGAAGTTCCCTAGTGAAATAATTTGGTTCATTTAGTGTTCCATGTCTCTATGCTGAGAAAATGTATTGATGATCCTAATGCCATTGTGCCTGTTGGTGTTGTCGGTGTTGTGGGGCATAACTCGACCTATGAGGAGGTTCTGTTCAGATCTTGGATAGGCAAGTAAAGAGATTGAGGCATAAAGAGGTAGCATCCGTTAAGGTCCTTTGGAGGAACCAACAAGTTGAAATACTACAAGGGAGCCGAAGCGGACATGAAAAAGTAGTATCCTCATCTTTTCCACTCCACTCAAGCCTAAGTTACAAATCGTAAGTCATATATGTGATTTCAAGTCTTACATTTCAGCCCCTATGTCATTCATATGCATTCATTTTTAAGTGGGTAAACTTATGATGATGATTTTACACTTATGTTGAGAATTTGAAAATTGTATTTTACATGTTAAGTTGCATTCATGTTGGGGCTGATTTGCTCATGACCACTCTTGTCTTATATGTCTATTTTACATTCGGGGACGAATGTTCCCAAAGGCGAGATATTTAACGACCCCAAAAAGTGCCCCAAAACGTGCCTCGGAATGCCTAAAGTTTCAATTTTTGTATATCTAAAATCCATTGAATATTTCAAAAATCCGACTTCATATTTGTGATCTGGGGGTCAAAATTAGGAGAAAAATGGTCTAACCCCGATGTAAGAGCGAAAGATTAGCAATTATGAATTTTTAAGTAACGAATTCCAATAAGGTTTACGCATCAGCTCTGCGATGCGCCAAGAGCGCGCTTTAGTGTAATTTCTTCTCCGCGTCCTCTTCGTGACACGAAGAGGTGTATTTTGCCTCGCAGTGTTTTTCCTGTGCGCCCAAAAATATTCTAAAGTGTTGGGCCCAAGTTTCCCAAATGTGTTTTTACCCACACTTAGTAATATTTCACCCTTATATCATCCAAAACATTTCTCAATATTAACTCAAACACTTAGTCATATTTTTACTCCCGCAACTCAAGTCCCAAACCCTCATCCCAAGCTAAGGTTCTCCTTCAAGGTTCTTCTTCAAGCTTCAAGTCTCCATCTCC